>CAUYSK010019173.1:0-29734 GCA_963575035.1 Avahi laniger | reverse complement strand
TCCAGAGTGCTAGAAGTACTTAGGACAAGAGCCACAAGAATCATGTCCAAATCCTACCACAAAATTAAATCCGAATTAAAAGTTGGGAACAACAACAACAACAACAAAAACTGGCTCTGAGAGGTAAAATGTAGAATATAGTTTTTTTTAGAAAGATCCTTATAATCTGTCTGGAAGGGTAGGATGATCAGGCAAAGGGAAAGCAGAAGATTCTCCATGTTAAAAATGTATTCTTCTTAAAATAATAAAAATATTTGAAAACTGACATTATTTATTCTTTCAACAAATATGTGTTGAGCACATGATAAGTGTCAGAAACTGTTCTAGCTGTTGGGCCCAGCTATAGGTGTTGGATATGTTGAAAGACACATAGCAGATGGTATGAGTGGACCAAATAAATCTATGAGATTTATTTATTTATGATTATCTACAATAGTGCCTATGGAATGGCCAGCATTTTTTTAATAGTGGTAGCTCAAGAATATATAAAATGTAATGTGCTTCCATTCTATTCAAGAGACTTATTGTCTAGCTGGGGAAGCAGGATGCAGTTATATGAAAAATGACAGACCAATCCAAGACAACATATAGGCAATGTGATAATCTCATACAAGTCATAGTTCTCACATTTTGATGGCATTCAAAGCTCATTTTGTGATGGAGCTTGGTAGGAAGAGCATCAGGAAAGAAGAAAGTGGTAAACTATTCCATGAAAGAAGGGAGACTGCAGACAATGATAAAATAAGGAAGAACGTCTATTCATTTTCTCTTTTCTGGAGGCCGTGAGACGTTACTGAGCAGGGGCTATTCAGGAAATGATTGGAGACCTAAAACGAAGTCACTCTATGAAAACTAACCAGCCTTCAAAATTTCTGCAGAAGAAGCTAAAGAAGTTATCTCTCTGCACATAAATGAGGTTTGCAAATGTGATTGTGTGATGGTGCCCTTGGTGACTGCTTGAACCCTGTCTTGCAGTGTTGTGTTTCCCAATGTGAGGGGCCAAGGACTCTCTTCTCATGTGTCAGATTTTCTTTAAGTTTTGTTCTCCTGTCACATTGATTAAGCATTCAGTATTTGCTTTCAAGTAAATAATTGTCATATTTGCTTCTTTCTTTTCCTCAAAAGATCTCCAGTTATTTCTCTGCCCATACTTAATACTTTTCTTCAAATTCATTCGAGCAACATTGTCTGGCTTTGAAGACCCTTAAACCCACAATGAGAAATGATTATGAGTTTTATCCTCACCAAAGTGAACTTTCCAATGGATCATCTTGCCATCATGATAAAGGCAGCATTTCTAATATTAGAGAGGGTCTTTATTTAAAAAACATCGTTGAACTATCTAAAATCACACTCAAAATGCTAAGCATGCCAAAGTGAGTGAAACAACTTCTGCTTTCCAGGAGTGCACAACTTAAAATCATCACTGAAATCATTCAGATGACAATTAACTCATCTTTATGACATTACTGTAAAATTTCAGCTAATACATATTATCAGAAAAAACTATATTTTGCAATGTGGTGTCCAGAGCTATACATGGTATCATGATTTCAACATTGTTCCTGGACTGTTGACATCAGAACGACTCAACACATTTTGACAAAAGATTATATTTAAAGCCCATTTTAAGATATTTTGCCAAGTTTCTCTCTTTCATGAAATATCTATATTCACAACTTTTTTTTGCCAGATGTATCGGCTTACTTATTTCTATCTTGATCTCACTTTATCATAGATTTACAATCCTATCTTTCTTAAGTATACTTTTATACTGTCTCTTTTTTGAAATATAAAAATTTTTAACAAATAGAGGGCCTATCGGTAGATTGCTTAAGAATATGTGCATTGCATGGTAAACATACTCCATTTTTTCTTTAGGAGGAAAAGGTGACCCTTACTTTAAGAATCTACTCTCCTATTTTTTTGAACCAGCATCCTAGCATTCTCAAACATTCTCTGAAGTTCAAGAATTGATAACGGTTTTTAGGACTTCAGTCCAGTGTCTCTGGCTATAAGGAAACCCACCCCGACTATCTATTGTAGCACTGCTGCTCAAAGCTGAAGATGACAAGATTGGGGATGATACTTACGGATGGATATTGTGTTTGCTGTGTATGAGGGAATATGGGTGATATGTAATGTGTGTGTATATATGTGCATGTATACACACATACATATGTCTCATCTGCCTTCTTTCAACAAAACTGAGAAAAGAAAGAGTCAGGAAAGAGAAGAGAAAAGAAAAAAGGGAAATTAAAACAGAAAGAGCCCATGGTGCAGCAGTGACAGCTTTTGGAAATGCCAATGGGAGAATAAGGACAAATCATAGTATTCACAGAGAAGAGAGCCCGGGACAAAAAGAAAAGATAGAAATGCACTATGCTTTTGAAAATGAAGATGGCTACAAAACGACTATCGGTATTTCAATGTCCTTGAACGTACCATCATAGGAATGGTCAGGAAGTGATAACAAGATGGACAAACAGACTAAAACAAAAAAGAAAAACCAAAGCAAAGCCCACCAGGACCTCAGTAGCTCCTGAGAGCCCACTCTCAGCTGTCCTAGACCCCAGAGAAAGTATAATCTATTTTTTATCAATGTGCTTGCTGGAGGCACAACAGGCAGTAAAACAGCATCAAAAGAAAAAAAAATCAAAGGGGAATTGAAAAATAAGTGCAAAAGGAAGTAGTGTCAACAGGAGAATGCCAGTTTGGGTTGTTTCCACATAGGTGTGGTGCAGCAAAGCAGAACCACGTATTATTGACTCTATGACTTGTGGAAGCGTATAGACAATTAGCAGGATATCTACATACTGATATCCATTACCAAGCCACGCTGAGATAAAAAGCAAAAGCAAATTTAGATTTATCTACTCCAGATGTTGTTTATTACTTATCTGTCAATAACACATGAGGATTTCGTTTACTTGCAATATTCTACTCTCCCTTCATCTGCTATTGTTTTGTTCCTTCTTTGGTAACTTTTGTAACTTTGGTAAACTTATGTCTCTACTTCTTGTTCTATCCACTTTCTTCAATGGCCTTTGGCTCCCATTTGGTAAATACGGTTTGTTATTATTATACATTGCCTTTACCTCCATCTCTTCTCTCACTCCCATTTCCATCTTTCAAATTCTTCAAATTGCACTTTTATTGCATAATTGTCAGCACTTTTATATTCACTTTTACAAGCATAAGCAAATCTATGTGCTTTGGATTGATTCTGAAAAATGAAAATCATAGCGCTTACATTATTATTAATATGGAGATACATATATATGTATATTGCTTAGTAAAATACTATTCTGAGCCTTAAAAGAGAAAAATAAAATCATTTGTAAAGGGGAAAGAAAAGGAAAATCTTGACTGATCAGTGTGATTTTAGGTCAATTACCTTATATAATATCTGGACTCAAAAGGGCAGTCATTAAAATTCTTCTCAGACTTCATGTCATTCATCTAAAGCTTTTAAAAAGAGCTATATCCATCACTTGCCTACATTAGAGTACCACAGATTTATAGCAGTGATTCTCAGGAAGATGTGGGTATTTTTAATTGTCATCATGCTTATTTTAAAAAGCAGAATATTTCATTACCTAACTGTGTTTACTTTCCAGAGAACAGATTTAGTGCTTCCAATTGAGACAGTATATAACAAGACTTGATATACCGTAGGTTATAAAAACTGGAAAGAATACTACTAAAGCACATTAATGTGGCTTTTTCAAACAATGGATTTCTGCACTGTTTTAGGGTTGAAGTCATGGCTAGAGTTTAGCTTTAGCTGTGCCTGCTTCCAGGTAGTCACCAGAGAACAGAGGGAAGAGTTGCTGCTTGCAAGCACAGGAGAAGTAGGCTTCTCTTTTGTGTCTTAGATCTTAGGCTCCACTAAGAGAAAGCCTTTGGTAATTGAATCAATTCATTATCCTTCAAAGTCATCTCTTCTTTGCTTTTTTGTTTATAGAGTGTAAACTAGTGCATGCAAAAAAAACTTTCTCTCTCTCTCTCTTTTTTTTAATCTTTTTATAGTTTTGAATTGATGTACCCTAATATCCTCTGCTTGCCTGCCGCATTCATCCAACCACTTCTGAGGAGAGCTGACCAGTGACTCAATGAACTAGCCACAGCTGATTGGATAAAGGGTGGGTGCCAACACCCATCACAATCAAAATCTTGAATGCAAGCCAGGTATACTACTAACTCATTGGAAAAAAAAAATATTTTGGGGGCAGTAGATACTAGAAAGCCCATAGAATTTATGGGAAGTTTGGAAAATCACCCCCAGAAAAAAGGAGTATAGGGACAGCAGAGGACACTACCTAGGAAACATCTCAGGGAAAGTCCATTTATGATACCACTGCTTAGGCTACTGGCTTGTGAGCCACCTACCATTGTTGTGAATGATCTCTAACTGGCCCTGGGAATTTATGTCACTTTCTCCTGACTGGAATACCATGTGGAAGCACCTGGTTTTCAGAGCCTTGGTTATGTGCCCATTCTTTAAGCCAAGGAACAAAGGAAAAAATTTCTGGTACCAAAAGCACACACACAATGGGAAGTCTAAACAAATGGGAAGGAGCTTCAGAAGCAGGCCAGCCGAAATTGGCAAAACCTCTTACCATACTCACACCAAGGGCGACACCACACTAGGTTGGCTGGAAGCCCGTAAGATGGTCTGGAATGAGTGCTCTGCCCAACAGGGATAACAATTACAACAAAAAACAATCGGCCTTTTCCCTTAAAAAGTTGAAATATGATGCATACAGAGAGGGTCAGTAGTTTATTTGTGGTTCTCTAAGCTGAAAAGTACACCAAGAGTAGGCAATCAGCAAAAACCGCAAGATAGGAGATGATGTGCCTAAGCAGAAGTCATGAACTATTACAGATGGGACTGCAGAGAACAGTTAGTCAGTCCTAGCAAGACAGGGGAGGATTCCTTTAATCGCTATGAACATAAAACCACAGGAGGAAGTATTAGAAATCGTATGTTGAGGAAAAGCAAGATAATCCGGTTTCTAGAGCTGTTTGTATTGTGAATGACCTCTCCATTCTTGATCTTCCATATAACATGGATGTTTCTACATCACTTATTTTCTGTGTTTTCTTAAAATGATCTCTTTGCTTTAATTGGATTAAAGCTAAACTCCTCTAACAAATAGACTGAAAAATAGAGTTGCTTACAAAAGATAGACGTATCTATCTAGCATATGCAGAATCCAGGACAGACAGGTGGGCTTTACTCCGCAGAGTGGAGGCATCTTTGCTAACTTAACATGAGACTTCCAAGGTTTTTCTAGTCATTTCCATTCCAATCAGGAGAAAGAAAAAGGAAAAACAAGTCCAGAACAAGCATATTTTTTCAAGGAAGTTTCCCAACCAATTTTGTTCACATCCCAGTTGTGAGAACTTCGTCCCATGACCACCTGTACTTACAAGGGAGGCTGGGAAACTTGTCTCTACCTGGGCATCCCGGGAGGAAGAGGAGGACAGATTTGAAATGGCGGGGAAATTTCTGAGGTAGGCTGAGCATGTTTCTGTTCCTAAAGAGCCTTACCTTTATTAGAAAGCTATATTTGATGCATAAACACTCTTGAGGAGAAAACAAAGTTATTTTATAAATAGACAAATACAAATATCATCCTATTAAAAAGGTTAATATATCATAGTATACTTATTAGCCCATTTCCCAAGTCCTATCTGAATGATGCAGTCTATAGAACAGAGTTTTAACCCAAACTGTGGTAGTTTCTGTGCTGCCTCACCTTTATCTCATTTTCAGGGCCGAGGTGACCATACTCCAGCTTCGGAGAATATCAACTGCTGAAGGCTCAGTGCTGTCGCCCTCACTGGGAATAGCCCTCATCTGCAAGGAATTGCCTTACCCAAGCTCCCACCCCCTCCTTTCCACCAGAGCCTGCCTACAGCCAATGACAGGGGACAACTCTGAGGGACTTTCTTAAGTCCAAAAATCACAGTAGGATTGATTGGCTGAGGCTTCAGTTGCAGCCACATTGTGAGGCAGCTCTTCCCTGGTCCCAGCCCTGCTTCCTCACCGTCTCCTAAGAACACTGCCTAATAAACCTTTTGCATACAAATTCCTGCAGCAGTCTGTTGTCAAGGAATCCAGACTGAGACATAGTGGGACAGGGAAAAGATTTTATGAGAATTTGATCAATTATGAGTGAACCACAGTAAAATTTCTACATGATTACAGTAATTTGGTTGCAATTTTTAGACATATTTTAAAATCTTGCTTTAGGCTAGAATTCCATTCGCAGTCAAATATTAAGGAGGAAATGTGGGAGGTTGTCTGATTTTATGGTTATAAAATTCAGAAGCTTTGTCATCATAAATACAAGAGTGTTTACTCTCAAATATCTTAGCACAATTCTTGAAGCAGTGTGGCATTCTTTATCCTACACCATGAAATAAATTTTTGCCAATCGGAGGTGTGTTAAGTCTAAATTAACAAAGGGGAGGTACCTGTGTATCATTAACTATGCAGGAGAAAAACTCAGAAAATGTTCTGAATGGTGCTGAAAAGTCAAAGGACAATGGAGAATCAAATAATGGGGTTAAAAAATCACTTGGGAAAAACACTCTTTGGCTTTTAATCCCATAATGTATTTATCAGAATGAGTATTGTGTTATACTAATCAGGTGACCATCTGAAATCTTTCGTTGACACTCTAAGAAAAGGAACAATTAATAAAGATATATAGAAAACTACATATATTCAAAATAAAGAGCTCATATTTGAGATCTACATAAGTTTATTTTGTAAATATACGTGAAAAGGTAGTTTTAATCTGAATAATGTCCTATATTACACAATGTTAAGTATTCCTATACTGTATCTATTATGATAAATTAAATTCAGATCTTATATTGCTTCTTTATCTTGCCTAGAGCTGCCATGACAAAATTGTCTTTCAGCATTTAAAAAAAATTATCCATCTGTTACTCAGATGTTCAATATTATTTACTCTCAACCCAGTAAATGAATGTCTATTATATTTAGCTACCAAATTGTGCTATGCCAGGAAAAAAAATATTCCAAATAGTGAATACAAGATGCAACTACATATTTGTTAGCTAGTAATTAATGCTAAATTCTAGCAGTCTGAGAATGGTATAAAAATAAAAGACATTATAAATAATTGCAATTCTCTGATGAGTTTAATTTCCAACTAACACATTTGGGTCGTTCCTTTTAATCAGTTCAGGTAGGTGGTTGCTGCTTTTGTCTTTTTGTTTGTTTGTTTTTAATGTGAAGAATAGCCCCCAAAAGCAGAAAAAATAACATAAAATGAAAATGAATCTAGATGGTTTCTATAATATTAGTTATGTAGTTACAAGTTCTTTAATATTTTGACTCTAAAAAATCACCCTTTTTTGTGACTCAAATTTAGAGAATTTTGAGATTGCCGTTTGTTTTATCACATAGATATTCTCTTATTTTAATGGCCTATAATTGCAAATTTCTTGCGTGCATGCACCTGAGTATCCCCTTTTTTTCTTCTTTATGAGCAACTTTTGAATTCTCCTTCAGACAGCACTTTACATTTTTCACTACTTCTAGGTCTTAAATTTCCTTGTCCTAAATTAGAGAATTTCCAAGAAAGGCCACAAGCGGCCCTGATGTGTCTTTGAATCTGACTCTGATAAGAAAATATGAGAAACATGTGAGGGTGTTGCCACCCAACCAGGTTCATTTCCCGGTTGCCCAAGAGGAAGCCAATACGCTGAGACAGCAGGGTTTACGGCAAAGAAAGAGATTATTCTGCATGGCGCTATGTGGGCAGACAGAAAAAATTTCTCAAATCCACCTCCCCAAGAATTTGGGAGACTGGGTGTTTGACAGTTTGGCACAGGCAATTGAGTCTGCTAATTGGCTGGGTTCAGGGTGGAACCATAGGGTTGTAGATATTGTCTTCTTTGTTGACCAAGTTCTTGAGTGGGGGTCATCAGTTGAGTCACTTCTTCAGTATGGGCCACTGGTCTGGGTGGGTCAGCCATTCCACTGGAATGGGGGACCTCGAAGATATCTCAGAAACTACCCCTAGGTTTCAAAAAGGTAATATTATTTATGGAGAAAGCTAAGAATCTTTAGACCATCAGCTATGTGGCTCCAGAGTGGCAATCACAGAGAAGCAAACAGGGGGGTAGTGCCTAATTATTATCATTATTTTTAGCTAGGCCCTTACCACAGTTCTTGCTTTGCATCCCTTTATTGATTCGTAAAGGTGGTTTCAAGGATAATAAGATTGTTAATGTTGTTTTGCATGTGCAAACATACTGGTCATGAGAAAGAGAAGAAGAAGAATTTGATAGACATTGTGCCTATTAATGTTAGTAAAAAGTAGAGATATATAATTAAGACACCTGGTACTTTATGACCCTGCTCTGAGCCCTGCATGAAGTTGCAAAGTGTCACAGAAAGGGGATTCTGTAGTTTTTGGTGCCTTCTTTTCTTCATCTCTATCTACTCCTTTACTGACACCTGATTTTGACTTTAAAATTAGTTGTCCTGTATTTCTAGCTTTCTTGTCTGACTTACTGTCATATCTTCGAGCTCAGTGCATTCAAATTTAACTCTGGCTTTATCTGGAGGCTCAGTGATTCTTCCCTCAGGACAGCTCTGACTGTTTCAGTCTGGAATGTCCAGGCCCCATCACACTGTTGGCAGGGCCCAGTCAGGTTAAGTATCAACCTTATTAAAAGATCCCACTGTCCCATAGTCAATGATTGGGGAAATCACATGAAGAGTTCTCAGGATGCTAACATTCCTTTCCTTTGTCAATTCTCTAAGAAAAGTAGCTGATCCAAAGTTGACAATGCCTTCTTTGACTTACCAATAAATTCAAAGTCAACTGAGGGTGGATAAATCAGAAGCTACTTTCACTATAAGTATCTAAACTGAGAGGGTTCTGGTGTCTTCGTAGATCATGGTGTGTTAAGGTCTGCACCCAGACTGAGGCTGCTGTAGACTCAAGGCCATCAGCAAACTTACTTGTCATGCATAAGTCTGAAAGGTTCCCTGACTTATGTAGTTACTCACTATTGATAGTTGTCCCCTGACAGGTGAAGATAAGGCCGGTGTCATTGTGTCCCAGGCTATGCCCCTAGAAATTAAGTAGGACAATGTGTGTTTGCTACCCATGCTCTGTGCTGGCATTTGATCTGGTACAATAATAACTTCAGTTGGATTATTTTTTTCCCTCTGTGTTAAGTGGATATCATGATAATTTGAAATAAAGGAATAAATTTCTTGTGATATAACTTAAAATAGACAAGAAAAACAGCTAAAGCTTTTAAATGGATGATTCTAAAAATAAACAGGAAGTATTTTTTTTATAAAAGGGTCAGAAATTTGAGTAAATCAATCTGAGCCACATCAGTGAGTTAGTGAAAGGGTTGAGAACAGATTTTATGTTTTATGACATCTGGTCTAGTTCTTAGACTCCTATCTCACTGTGTGTTCTTGGAAAAATCACTTCCCATATATTCATTTTATGGGATAATTACATTGAACCCATCTTATAGATGTATCAAGGGAAATCTAAAATCCCCCAAGGGCCGGGCCAGCGTCTGTTTTCACTCGCTTACACATGCATTGCTGCCTCTCATCATTGAAGAGGACATTCGTGATGACTTACTATCTGTGCACGTTTCAAAAGACCAATCCAAGACAAAGTCCTTTTTTCCTTAACCCACATAACTTTTATGGACTCTCATTCATGGGATAAGTTCTAAGGATCTTGGTGAAGAGTTTCTGACAGCTATTCCTGACATAAACTACTTCAGACTTTTGCCTTCTGTCTTTCAAAAAGTTCTGTTTCTTCTTCCATTCTGCGCATTTCTGTAAGAAAGACCCCATTGCTTGTTAACAGTATTTAACACTTGCGGGTCTGTTCACATGTGGTCATTGCTGGTGGGGCCTGCTGGGAGCGATGGGGAAAGTCTTGAGAGATCGAGAGCCCAGAGGCAGGGGCTGCTGTGACTTTCCTATGTCAGAGTGTCAAGTGGCTTTATTTCCTGTCTTTGATTTTCTGCTTTGAAACCACTGCCTCTGGGTACTAACTTCAAGTCCAGTACAGATGCTGAAATGGAAATTCCCGTGTTGGTGTGATCTCCACAAATGCCTCAGAGTGACATGGCCGGAAAGTTACTGATGTCATCCACCCAGACTCTGATGGTTGCTGAGAGTGGCAGAGGAGACACCTCTGAGTCTCCTGCCAGGCCCATTATGATGTGACTGGTGATCCAAATCAACTTTCCTTGTATTTATAGCTCCTCCTTATGCTCTCAAACAGAACTACTTATGGAAAGACTGCAAAGTCCAACGTTCATCCCTATTTCACTGGGTTCAAGAGTTGAGATGAGATGGTGACAGAGAGGCTGAGGAAGTTGAATTCCAGAGTGCCCACTGCCACTCAAACCATAAAAATCCTGATTTGATCGGGACTTGTCTCATTCGTTTTACTGGGGAAAGAAACACTGCCCTAAATTGTTCATTCAGATTCTCATAGATAAGAACGACTTCATTTTTAAGTAGTATTTTCAACATTGCTAATATAACTAGGAAACACACATACATGCTCTACTTTTATATTTTCCTGTTACAGTAGAATTGTGGATCAGAGTATGTTGCAAGGAACAGAGCTCTATGTCCCTTGATGTTGTCACCAAGGCCAGAGAAACATGTTTTAGTAAAGTATCATCAAAAACATGGACCACATCAAAATGTGAGTCACAGAGTCCCTATACTTAATTGGTCTGCTGAAACTAATGGTAGTGATTATAGCATACTTATAGTATCTTTCAGATGTTTCCAGAAATGATATGCTGGGAGAAATATATAAGCTATTAAAAATGAAGAGCAAGCAGGCAACTGGAAACTAAAGTGCTAACATGCCACTTTAAATAGGAACACATGGTCGACGGGAAGACAGGCATGGAAAGTAATGGTAAGATAAGCAATAGCGATCAGGAATGACTAAGAAACTGTGTCTTCAGTGCGCTAAGGAGATTGTTTTGCTCCTTCTCCACCCTGTCCCACCATTCCATCATTCTTGGGCCATTTCCAGGTTTGGTGGGATTCAGCAGAAGCAATATCATTGGTAAAAACTCACTGACATTGACACTACTCCCCAAATAAAACTTATAGGTTGATCCATGGGGCTGTGTTAAAGCCAAAGCTACTTTGTGTGATATTTCATAGAGCAAAAACTGGACTGATTCATGTTTTTGGCTTCCAGATGGAACTTTTCATAATCTATCAATTGATTTGCTCTCTAGTTCTCTGCAGCAGAATGAGCACTCTGTTTAATTTAAAATAAATGATACATCTTGATGAGAAATCTGGTCTTTCTTTTAAAATAACAATTCTCAAAATATACATGCATTGGGAAAACAAATAAAAGGTAGTGCTGAGAATATAATAAATAATTACACTAAAAATCTAAGGTTATGTTCAGTTAAATAAAAATGGCAAACTATATTTACTCAGAATAATTTCATAAACAAGAAAATCACATTGTTGCATGACTTAAGCTAAGGAAGTGGAGATATTTTCTCTCATCTATACCTCTATTAATGTATAGAATAAGAGGCATCAAAGTGACAAACAAGCAAAACAGAAGAGTAGAAAGAAGTAAAGGGAAATTTGGGTCATTGGTCATTACCTTTGTATTTATTCTGATTGAATATGTTGATTGATTGAGAAGATTTTTGCTAACACGTGTGGACTAACTCATATTTCTTGCTAAAAGCTTAGAAGATATACAAGGCCATAGACTAACATCCCGTTAACTAGTGCATGTTTGGGAAGGGATGACATGGACAGAGATGGCAAACAGCGGTTTCCATAGCAGTTGTGAATGGAATCGCGAGAGCTTGAGCTTAGACGTAAGGAGTTGTACATCTTCCTGCTGGAGGCATTCACTCACCAGCTAAATATAAGCTGGTCTTCTTGCTTGAACAAAAGCTGAAAGGACTATAGACACACTTTTATACTGTGCATAATTAGAAAGGATAAAAAACTGATAAGTCAGAAAGAAATCAATTTTCTAAGGAGGCAAAGTAGAATTCAAATCTCATGGTACTTCTCATATGATGTGTTGTACTCCAATTACGGTGAATAAGTCTGTCTGTCTGTCTGAGTGCCACTCTATATGATAGTGGTTAAGGGCACAGATTTTGGGATCTGGTGGGGGTAAGGTCAAACGTTACCTTTGCCACTTATGATTTGTTGAATCTTTGGTGAATTGCTAAACTCTTGAAATTTCCAGTTCCTTATCTATTAAGTTGAATGATAACCTTCCTGACTCAGACAGAATTAAAGAAGACAATGCACATAAAATGCTCCACAAGGGTCTAGAACTTACTAGAAGAACAGTCAGTGTTCGGAGGAAATTCTGATCCCTCCCACACACCCTCTGTATCAGTATGCTCCCGTCAGCCATGCTCTCCTTCTTCTCTCCTTGGACTCACCAGGCTCATGCTCATTTTCTCCTCTCAGTCTTATTTTCACCAGTCTTTTCGGAGGAAAAGTCTGGTGAAAAGTCTCCATGCATACGTACCAACTTTCCTGTCCTTCCTGCTGTTTCGAAAGGAAAGCTTACTTGTGTGTTTGGACATATTCTTTTGCTTTTTCTGCTGCCTGGGTAGTTCTTTCCCTGAGCTTCATGTGGCTGTTTTCTTCTCTTCAGTTTGGTCTCATCTTTCATGCCACATCCCCAATTAGACTTTCTGGAACATTAGTACAATAGCCTCACTCACGTGGTCTGCTGTGATTTTCTTCATACCCAGCATCACTCAGTTACATTGATGTTGTACTTATTTCCTGCCTCTCTCCACTGGAATGTAAGCTCTGTGAGACCATTTCTGCATGTCCAGCACCTAACATAGTGCAAAAAATGTATCGAATAAAGGAATGAATTTACTGAGTCTTTACCATGTGCTAGATCCTATTGGGGACTAGGAATATGGTGGTCAGAAAAATAGACATCTTTTACATATGCAAGGTTCTTATAATTTAGTGGAATACATACAGAACAAATATTAGACAAATAAACATATAATTAAAAACTGTGGGTGAACATGACTGTTCTAGGAGGTGGGGAAAGTGTCCCCAAGGACATTATACTTAAGCTATTTAAGACATGAGCTATGAAGGATGAATAAGAGCTAAGCGGGCGATGGGGGTGGGGACAGAGAAGAAGAGTCCCATATGGCATGTGCTGGCCTGGAAGTAGAGCAGGAGAATGGAGCCACAGGGGGGCCACAGCACAGCCCACAGGGTGTTCAGTCTTCTGCAGGTTCCTTTGGGAATGAATCCGGGGTTCAGGTTCTAGGGACAGAAATCCAGTTGAAAATCAAAGAGTGAGAATTCTGAGCATACTAATTTTTTTTTCCTTATTTTCCTTCTTTTTAGTTTTCTTAGAAGGCTTATTCCTTCTTTAGCTAAGAAGGGGAATGAGTAAAAGGGAAAGCCTTGCATGAGGGCTTTCCATATGTTTTCATATTTAATTCACATTGTTATTAATAAGGGAGGAAATACAGTTCCCTTTGCCAACTTTTTGGGTAAGAACTGACAAAGGATTGAGGCTGGTACACATTAAAACTAGTATAAAAAAGAGAAAAGTCCACATAATTGTTATTGATATGGTAAAAAATGTAGATGCAAATTTTTACAGTATTTTTATATGATGGTTTACATGATGGTTTAAATGTAGGAATGGAAATTTATTAATAATAATCTGTGTCGAAGCCTAGATTTTAAAAATAATACTGGCAATTGGCATAGAGGCAAGTGAGGGTAAGTAGAGTGTATAAAATTCTCAGCCCACATAGGGAACAGTCTAACGCTACTGTATTTGCTTCAAACTTTGATAAATGAAGAACTATACCTTAAAAATATCTTTGATCAAATGGTAATTCTACTTGTATCTCTTTAAGGTATCTTCATATTGTTTTCCACAGAGGTTTCACTAGTTTGCAGTTCCACCAACAGTGTATGAGCGTTCCTATCTCTCCACATCCACGCCAACATTTATTGTTTTGGAACTTTTTGTACCCAAAAGATCAAATGACACTCTATAAAAAAGACAACTGCACCTGAACGTTTATAGCAGCACGATTCACAATTGCAAAGATGTGGAAACAACCCAAGTGTCCATCAATACATGAATGGATTAATAAAATGTGGTATATGTGTACCATGGAGTACTATTCAGCTTTAAGAAACAATGGTGATCTAGCACCTCTTGTATACTCCTGGATAGAGCTGGAGTATACAAGAATGGAAAGACAAGCACCACATGTACTCACCATCAAATTGGTATTAACTGATCAACACATAAGTGCACATACAAGAATAACATCTATTGGATGTCGGACAGGGAGGAAGGGAGAGGAGGGGACGGGTACCTGCATAACAATAAGTGCGATGAGCACCATCCGAGGGATGGATGCACTTGAAACTCGGACTTGGGCGGGGGGCAAGGGCAACATATTAACCTAAACATCTGTACCCCCATAATATCCTGAAATAAAAAAACAAACCAAAAAAAGGGATAATAAAAAAAAAAGAATATCTTTGAAAGATAATGATAACCACTAGCAGTATTAAAATAAGGCCAGGTGCAATGGCTCATGTCTGAAATACCAGCAATTTGAGTGGCTGAGATGGGAGAATAGTTTGAGGCCAGGAGTTCAACATCAGCCTGGGCAACATAGTGAGATCCCATCTCTACAAAAAATAAAAAAATTAGGCAGGCATTGTGGTGTACACCCATAGTCCTGTCTATTTGGAAGGCTGAGACAGGAGGATTGACTCAGCCCAGGAGTTCAAGATTATAGTGAGCTACGATTACATCAATGCACTCCAGCCTGGGCAAAAGAGTGAGACTCTGTCTCTAAAAAACTTTTTTTTTAAATAATGAAAAACACCAAATACTTTTTAAAACACTAGAGAAGACCAAAGCTAAGATAATATATTCTACAATATATCATATAGAAGAAAATAGAAAACAAAGAAGACAGAAGTATAAAGTCAGTTGATATAAGTGAGACTGAAATAATCAGTTACAGAAAAACACAAATTACTTGAAAACTCCATTTAAAAAAAGACACTCAGATTAAGTGACTTAAACAAAATGCAGCTAAAAAACTCTGCACACACTGCACATCTAACAGAAAGTGACGCGGAATGTTAAAAAAGAATGAGCAGATGTATGAGGCAAAAACAAAGAAGCAAAGGAAAATGAGGACGTATGGGTGAAATATTAAATGTAGGTAAGAGGTAGTATATGAGAAGAGGGTCATTTTTAATTAGAGAAAAAACCATACAGTTTACAAATGAAGGTAAATTTCCCTGTGATGGCATGTGCTCGCCAAGCTAAGATACTATTAATATGTAAAACAAAAACTATGTAAGACCAAAAAATCAATAGAAACTGAGTTGTAAGAAATTGTGCTACCTTACTCAACCCTCAGATTTAAAGAATTAAAGCAGACCGAAAATATAAGAACATAAACTATTATAATAACATATTTCTTTAATACTGAATAACATGATATAATAATTTAAATTTGTGTTGTTCTACTCATTTACTAGCTGTGTGACTTTGTCTCTCCCTCTGTGAATTGAAGACAATAATACATACAGTCATTGTGAAGATTAAATGAGACAATACCTATAATTGCATAGCATAGGACCAGGTAAACTCTTAGAAGTGTTGTTATCAACGTTGTTATCAATAAGAAAAATTTTGTCTATAAAATACAAATACAAACTATGAAAATACAAAATACAAATAGAAACTACACATTTCTTCCAAATTTGGTTCAAATGTTCCTAAAAATAACTCCCATACTATGTGACAATGAAAACCTCTGAAGAAAAATTGAACTAACCTATTTTCAATACAAATAGAAATAAAAAATAAAAATTTATTTAAAGATAATGCAGACACATGTAAATTTAAACCCATCATTTCTAATATTTAGAAACTCTCTAGATACGATTATTAAAACCTCAGGGATACCAACCAAAGTTGTACCTAAAGAAAGATTCTTTGATTTAAAACCTTTTGTTAAAAAAGTGAAAACAAAGAAGCTAAACACGCGACTAAAACTTTTAAAATGGCAATAAAATTACCTCAAGAAGACAGAAAGAAATAATAAAAACTAAGGCAGAAAAATGATTGTAAAACATCAAAGTTCAATTGATACTTTGACAAGCAGAATAATGCCTACCCCGCCAAGACGTCCCTGTCTTTATCCCCAGAACCTGCAAATATATTAGCTTACATGGCAAAGGAGGATTAAGGGAGCAGGTAGAATCAGAGTTACTAATCAGCGCACCTTAAAATAGAGAGATTATCTTGTTTAATCTTGTTGGGCCCAGTGTAATCATAAGGGTCCTTAGAAGAGGAAGAGGAAGGCAGGAGAGGAGACAGAGTCAGAGGCAGATGTGACCACGGAGTGAATGCGAGAACTCCACTGCTGTTGCTGGCTTCGAAGATGGAGACGGGCACAAGCCAAGGACTGGGGGTGGACTCCGGAAGCTGGAAAAGGCACGGAAATGGAACAGCAGCAAGAGCCCAAGGAAAGGAGCGTGACCCTGCCGACACCTTGATTTTAGTCCAATGAAACCCGAGTCAGATTTCTTATCTACAGAACCATAAAATGATAAATTTGTGTTGTCAGAAACCACCAAGTTTGTGGTAATTGGTTACAGCATCAATAAAAAAGTAACACAGTTATATTTAGGGACCTGTTTATTAAAAATAATCAGATAAGACACACTCTGGCGATGTTCTGAGAAAGGAAAAAAATTAAATAAAAACTGAAAAGATTTTAATGAGAGTAACAAAAAAATAGAGTATGCAAATTATAGTGCATATAATTCAGTGGTAACATGTTTGAAAATCTCGAAGAAATATAAATGAATAACACTAATTCGGGAATGGTTAAAAGCCTGAATTAACTGATAATCACAGAAGAAATACACAAAATGTGTACAAAATAATTTTATTCAGAGAAGCCTTTTGTCAGACTGCTGATGAGGTTATTTTTTTTAATGTTAAAGAAAAGATTTCTCTACTATGTAAGTTTTTCCAAGATTTAGAAGAATACAGAAATCCACCCCCCCCATTCATTTTATAAAGTTGGTAGAATCCTGACACCAAAACCGGGGAAAGATAATCCAGAAAAGAAAAGTAGACAACTTTATTTGTAAGTATAACAACAACAAAAAAAACGTTCTTGAAGTAGAACCTAGAATGTTATTCATGTGAGTTTGAGATATGACAGTGGTGGCATCACTAGGTAGCATGCGACAGATACATAACAGAAGGGGGTTAATTATGCACTTTACCTTTCACCAAAATATATTCTAGATAATTAAGGAGTTAAATATTGGTGCTGTTTAGCAAATCTACACTGTGCGACATCATGACGAGGGAAGCATCACAAACTGGCAATATGTAAGGGATTCTTTATTCTTAAATGACAGAAAAATCTGGCTATTTGCATTTAAAAGATAGTGTTGGATCCTTATACTTTCACACTGAACTAAGGCCAGATAAATTAGAGTTAAATGGCAGAGCTGTTTCAAAATGGAAAAGATTGCTTTGTGATAAGTAGGTTGCTCAGGGTCTGAACTTGTAGAGACTGGATCGCCCTCCTCGTGGGGATGCTGTGCAAACGCCTCTGGATAAATCTTCTCTGACCATTCAAGCAAAAATATTCTCCCCTCCACACTCCGTATCTCCACTGTCTCCTTATTTCATTCATGGATCGCAGTCTAGGAGTATTTTAAAAAAATTTATTGCTTTGTTTGCTGTCTGATAATCCTCTAGAACTGCAGTCCCCAGCCCCCACCCAGGCTGCAGACAGGTACAGTCTGTGGTCTGTAAGGAACAGGGTGCATAGCAGGAGGAGAGCAGTGTGCTAGTGAGCAAAGCTTCATCTGTATTTACAGCCACTCTGCATTGCTGGCATTGCTGCCTGAGCTCCGCCTCCTATCAGATCAGCATGGGTGCCAGATTCTCATAGGAGCATGAACCCTACTGTAAACTGTGCATGCGAGGGATCTAGGATGTGTGCTCCTTATGAGAATCTAATGCCTGATGATCTGAAGTGGAGCTGAGGCAGTGATGCTAGCACTGGGGAGCAGCTGCAAATACAGATTATCATTAGCAGAGAGGTTTGACTGCACAGTAAATGTAATGTCCTTGAATCATCCTGAAACCATCCCTCCACAGCACCCCCGGTCTGTGGAAAAACTGTGTTCCATGAAACTGGTCCCTGGTGCCAAAAAGATTGGGGACCACTGCTCTAGAATGTATGTTGCATGAAGTTGGGGAATTCATCTTATCCCAGCTGAATCTCCAGGCTCTGGGCTAGTACATAGTAGTCTCTCAAATAATATTTTTTGGATAAACTAATGAATGAATGAATTCATTTTCTCTCTAAGTCCTGTACTGTTTTACATGAAATTCATGGTATATTCCCATGTTGTTGTTCGTAAACAATGAGATAAATTAGGCAATCCATTTAAACTTGGAGGGGAAGTAAAATTTCCTTAGAATCTGCTAGAGCAAAGTGAACATCCACAGCTTGTTTCATGGGCTAAGGATGTCAGGAGCCACTCCAGCACCCAATAATGCACCCACAGACTTAAGCTGAACTCAAGCATATGGACAACAGAAGGAAAAGCTTTTACTGCTGCAGGAGGCTACAGAGAGCCTTGCATAATACAACATCTTGATCATATAAAGTTAAATTAATTGTAATGTATTAGTTAACAACCAACCAATTGATGGAGTAGAAGATCAGTTACAAACTAGTACAGTCCCTGTTTATCCCCTAAGGAAAAATTTCTCTTTAACCTCAGAAGTTGCTTTGTAGGCACAGTTAAGTTTTATAGCATCAGGAAACCAGTGGTAGCTTGGTAACCTGAAGCCTACCTCACTGGGAAAACAGAACTCAGATGATCTAAGAGGCATCTGACAGATGACCAAGAGCCATTGTGAAGAGGCTCCTGGTTTTTATCTTTTTCACATTTACTTTCATGTAAACAATTTTTTTCTCCAGTACTTAATTCTCATTATATCCAAGTCTGTCATTCCTGATATTTGGCTTATTTAATAATTTTATTTTTGTTCTTAAACAGAGCTAATGATGTTATAACTGATGTCTTCTTAGATATGAAGACTCATTAATGAACATTTCTTGATGTTTCTAGTTTACTTAATGGTGTGCACAGGAAGTATCAGGCTGTTAATGTTTCTGGAAAGTGGGACATCTTATTTTCAGCATATACTCTGGGCTGGAAATGATTTTTTTCCCCTGTTGAAAGTGCCTCCCATCAATAGAGTATGTGAAAAGCACTGATGTTTCAGGGAAACACTGATCCCATAGAGAGAACACAGTTTCCAGGAAAAAAGATACAGCACACTCAGCTTAGAGAGAAATAACTTCATAGTACATTGCCTGGCACATAATATTATAGCTTCTCAATAATATTTCTCATATCAATGAATAAACGCATTCTCTGTTAAGAAAAAAAAAACAGGCAACCTAAAATGAACTATGAATATTGAAAGGAAAGAAACTTTGTGGAGGAAATAAATTGTTTTCAGTAAATTAACTTATAAGACTTTTATAAGTGGTAAGTGTTCTGAAAAGAAATGCAGATTTATGACAGTGCCTAGATAGGAGAACAAAAATGATTGGAACAAAGGACCCAGAGTAGAAGCAAGAGACTAAACTTTTGCAGGAATGGTCAAGTTTTGTCACTAGTTCTTTGGTGAGAGGGAAGAGTAGAACTTGTTGTATAGTCTATGATTTTTTTTTCTTCCACATGTATCATTCATGTATACATTTGGTCATTTATTCTTTTAGTCATTCATTAACTGTGCATTTATCAGACACTTTTTGTGTGCCTCCATGTACCATCAGGCATTGTTCCTAGGCACCAAAGGTATAGCAAATAAACAAAACAGGAAAGTTCCCTGGTTTCATTGTGCTTTTATGTCATTGAAAGGATTTAGGTAATAAACAATGATAAAATACATCTGATGTTATGTGTTAAGGATAAAATTACAGCAGACTAGAGGGATAAGGAATGCTGTGTGTGCGCATGTGACTATTTTCTGCATAATAATCAGGAAAGATTTCATAATAGATAACATCTGAGTTTATGCCCAAAGATGAAGAGGGAGTGAGCCATAGAAATATCTAGGGGAAGAATGTCCCAAGCAAAAGGAGCAGCAAATGTGCAAGTCTGGAGGCAGGGGATAATTACTCATGCTTGAGAAATATGGCTGGAGAAGAGTGAGTGGGGTAGGGAAGTGGAGAAAAATGGAGTCATACCATTAAGTTCCTTGTAGGGCATTGACATAGTAAAGGCATTGACTTTCACTCTGAGTGAGAAGGAAAATCACTGGACATTTGAGGGTTCTGAGAAGAGGAAACACATGATTTCCTTTGCATTATAAAAAATAACCCAATTTTTTGTTACATAGATAGTAAAATGTAGAAGGGCAATGGTGGACATAGAGAGAACAGTATGGAGGACACTGCAGCAATCCAGGCAACAATTTATGGTGATTTGGGTTAGGATGTTAGTAAAGGAGGCAGTGATGTGGTCAAATTCTGGATGTATTTTGAGAATAAAGGCAGCAAGATTTGATGATGGATTGGATGTAGGATGTGACTAAACTGAATGAAGTCAAGATTACTTCAAAGTTTTCTTTTTATTTAAATATTAAGAGGATATAAATGTTTTTGTTGCATGCATAGACTGTATAATGCTGAAGTCAGGGCTTTCAGTGTGCCTGCCACCAGGACAGTGTTCATTGTACCTGATAAGTAAGTTTTTATCCCTCACCTCCCTCCCAATCTCTCTCCTTCTTAGTTTCTAATGTCCTTTATGTCTTTTTGTGTCCATGTGTACCCATCCTCTAGTTGCCACTTATTAGTGAGAACATGTGGTGTTTGTATTTCCATTCCTGAGATACTTCACTTAGAATAATAGTCTCCAGTTCCATTCAAGTTGCTATGAATGACATTATTTCATTCCTTTTTATGGCTGAGTAGTACCCCATGGTAGGTATGTACACATACACACCACATTTTCTTTATCCACTTTGAATTGATAGGTACTTATACTCTGAAGTTTTTGATGTAAGCCACTAAAACAATGGAGTATTACTAGATATCTCAATAAAATGTTGAGTAGGCCATTAGAAATATGAGTCTGGGAGTCATGGAGAAGTTGGGGCTGAAGATACAAATTTGAGCGAATAGATAGTATTTGAAGATATTAATTTTTGTGAGATCACCTATAAAGTAAAGGAAAAATTTTGACCCCTGATTGCAAGGAGATGGCCACACTCCAAGCAAAAAATTGGGTCCCTTAGGTAGGGATCATTGCAAAGGATAAGAAAATAATAGAAAATGGAAAATAATGGAAATAAAAGAATACACAGAGACAAAGGTATAGTTTTATAGATTTATAAAGATTATAGGCAAAGCGGGTACTCAGGGGGACTTGGATCTCTCCATCAATCACAAAAGGCCAAGAGTGAAGTTTTACATGGACATTTATAGGTGCAGTTATCGGTTGCCAAGGGTGACAGATTTACATAACAACAGGTAGTTCCTCTTAGGTTAAAAGTTTTTCAAAAGGCTTTTTCAAATCCCTTAACTAACTCTATTTATATGAACAAATGGTTCCAAATCTTTCAAAGACTAACTTCCAAGTTCTAAGGTAAATTTATCATTTAACAGAAGAGTTAAACAGAGATATAGTGGCTCCATATTTTCTTTATCAAGTTATAGCATATTGAGATAGGTAGTCAGGAGTCTAAGCTGAAACTGTCCCTTGGGCTAATTGCTTTAAGCCACAGGTGTCTGTCTGTCGGGCAGGCACTCTTTGATCAGCTCTCATCCTGTGGCTCTTAGCAGACCTGCTTTGCTTTTCAAAGCAAGTTCAAACCTCAGGTCTGAGAATCGTGGTGCCATTGTGGGATACAGCCACCACTGATCTTTCAGAGATGCCCTCCTGAGGTGAAACAGCTTTCAATATGCAAACTAACACGTTCACATATTCCTTCAGGGAAAAGCTCTGCAAAACTCCTGAGACGTTTCTGTCTCCAATATATTTAAATTAATTTATGGAGCAACACTTGATCCCTAATACTATTGAATAGTTAGGGGTTGAGGAGAGGAAGAAAAGTTGGCACACAAGACTGAAAAGAAGTCAGCAGTAAGAAAAACCAAAAGAAAGTGCTATCCCAGAAGCCAGGTTGTGAAAAGATTTTAAAAGGATGACATGTCAAGTACATTAAATGTTGCTGGAAAGCCTGAGTAAGATAAAGACTTACCCTCATGGGCCTGAGATTTCTTCCACTTAAAAACACCCAGGTGTCCTGGATGGTGAAGCTACTTCCACTCTCTTAGGGGTGCCGGCACCAATGGGAGCCACAGCAGCACCAGATAAATCAAACAGAAGAAATTAACAAGGCAACAAGTCTGAAAATCGAACTAGGCTTGAAACCACAGCCTACAAAAGGAGGCCAGGGACTTGTAATCAGCGGAAACAGTGGGACTGTCTGCTAAAATAAAAAATATAAATAAGATCTCCAATCTGCTAACCTAGACAAAATACAACCAAATCATCTGTCATAAGAGAAAATCAACCTGAATAAGAAAAGGCAATCAACAACAAAAGGCAAGGCTAATACTAAGATGAACCAGATGTTAGAATTATTTGTCAAAGATTTTGAAGCAGCCAACGTAAAAATGCTTCAGTGATCAATTATAAATTCTCTAGAAACAAATGAAAAAACATCCATCCAGGTAATAGAAATTATGAAGAAGAACCAAATAGAAATTTAAGAACTAAAAAATATGATAATGGAAAAAATAAACTTGCTGAATGGACTCAATATATTAGAGTGGATTTGACAAAGATTAGAATTAGTGAACGTAAGGACAGATTAATATAATTTACTCCAATCCAAACAACAATGAGAATGTAGACTGTAAAATAAAAAATAAACAAAATAGACAGCACTTCAAAGACCTGTGGTACAAAAACAAAAGATCCAACATTTGTGCTATTAGAAGTCCTTAGTAGAGGGGAGAGTGAAGCTGAAGGGATACTCAAGGAAATAATGCCTAAAAAGTCCCAAATCTGGCAAAAGACATAAACTTGCAGATTCAAGAAGCTGAGTGATTCCAAATAGTATAAACTCAAAGAAATTCATACCAAGACACATCCTAATTAAATTTCTAAAAAGTGAAGACTATGAAAAAAATCTGGAAAGCAGCCACAGAGAAACAATGCATTTCCTACCGGCAACAACAATGAAAATGACAGTGAATTTTCATCTGACACTATGTGGGCCAAAAGTGCTGAAAAAAAAAAGAACTTTCAACTGTCAATTTTATTATATTCAGCCAGAAATATAGATGGAATATAGAAGGAATCAGATGAAAGAAAACTAAAAGAATGTGTTGCTACCAGATCTACTGTTAAAGGTTGTCCAAAAGAAAATTTTCAAACAGAAATGAAATGATCAAAGAAAGCATCTTGGAGCATCGGGAAGGAAGATGGAATGAAGAGGGGAGGAGAAGTATAAGTGCACCTAATAGTCTATCCTCTTCCTTATGAGCTTTATGAATCATTTTTATGAATGAAACACAAAGCATAATGCAATCTGATACTTGAGACAATCGTATTTAAGGTGGAAAATGTAAAGGGACCCAAATAGAAGAGGTAAAATGTTGATACCAATTGAATAATAAGTCACAGACAAATATGTAGTAACACTCAAGAGTAACCACTATGAAAATTAGAACAAAAATACACTCAAAAACATTACACAAAAACCAAAGATAGAATCCTAAGAAATGTTTAAATAATTGTTCATAAGAGAGAAGAGAGAAGGAGGGGAGAGAGAGAGAGAGAGAGAGACAAAGAGAGAGAGAGAAGACAGAAAACACTCAAGGAGAAGAGTGAAACAAAATACTTAGATATACCAATTAGAATATAAATACACAATCAAAAGACAGAGATTGGCAAGAACGAATTTAAAAATAAAAAACAAAACCCCCAATCTCCCAAAAACATGATCCAACAATATGCTATTTATAAGAAATTCACTTTAAATTTAATGGCATAGGTAGGTTGAAAGTACAAGGATGGAAGAAGATATATCATACAATGATCAAAATAAAGCAGGAGTGACAATATCAGAAAAAGTCAACTTCAGAGTAAAGAAAATTGCTAGCAACAGGGACGTTACAAAATAATAAAAGGATCAATCCACCAGGAAGTTATAACAATCTTAAATGTGTATACACAAAATAATGGAGCCTCAAAATATGTGAAGCAAAAACTGATAGAACTAACAGAGAAATAGACAAATCCACAATATAGTTGAGGACCTCAGTGTTCCACTCTCAACAGTTGATAGAACTTCTAATCAGGAAATCATCAAGGATGGAGAAGACCTGAACAACGTAATCAACCGAATGACTCTAGTTGACATATTTCTAACAGTCCACTCAAGAGCAGAATGCATACGTTTTCCAGATGTCATGGAATATTCATGAAAATAGACTCTATCCTGGGCCTTTAAAAAACCACAATAAATTTACAAGAATTGAAATCAAATAGAGTGAGTTCACTGATCACAATTAAATCAAACAATACATGTTGAGGTAGCACTCTCAATGACATGAATGTTTACTATCTAGTTTCAATAATCAAGACAGAGTGCTATAATGATATAAACCCATACAGCAGGGGAACAGAATAGAGAACTGGCTATAAGCTCACACAAATATGCTCAACAGAGTTTTGACAAAGATGCAAAAGCAATTCAATGGTGGTAGAGAGATTTTTCATCACATAACTTCACACCCTATACAAAAATTAACTCAAAATGGTTCATGAATCATGGACCTAAATGTAAAATGTAAAACTAGAAAACATTTAGAGAAAAAGCAAAAATATTTGAGACCAGAAATAGTACAGATTTCCTAGAGCTGATCCATAAAAGGAAAAAAAATGGCAAATTGGGTCTAATACATGAGATGAAAAGTCAAACTACAGACTGAGATAAAATATTTGCTAACCACATATCAAACTAAGAACAGTATCAAGAATATACAAAGAACTCTCAAAACTCAGTAGTAAGAAAACAATCCAAAGAAAGAATTGGCAAAAGACATGAACAGGCTTTTTATTGAAAACTCTGTACAAACTACTAATAAACACATGAAAAGATGGTCAACTTCATTAGTCATCAGTCAAATGCAAATTAAGACCACAAAGAGGTATCACTGCAAACCTATAAGACTAGCTTAAAATAAAACACAGTGACAACACCAAATGCAGATCATCATGCAAGGAGATTAGATCACTCATATATTGCTGATGGGAATGTAAAATGGTAGATCACTGTGGAAAAAAGTTTGGAAGTTTCTTATAAAATTAAACATGCAATTGTCTATTATCCAGCAATTTCACTCCTGGGCATTTGTTCCAGAGGAAGAAAAACATGTTCACATAAAAACATGTTCACATAAAAACCTGTGCATGATTATTCATAGCAGCTTTATTCATAATAATCCAAAACTGAAAACAGCTCAGATGTTCTTCAACAGATGAGTGGTTAAATTGTGGTTGTCAGGAATTAGGATACAGTGGTAAGGCAGTACCTGGGAATGGGGCAGGAGACAGCTGGGTTTTGTTATCAGAGAACAACATGAAGGGGTCCTTGCGGTGATGGAATTGTTTAGTATCTTGACCATAATGGTAGAAACATGAACCTACACATGTGATAAAATTGTATATAACTACTTACACACACACACACACACACACACACACACACACACGTACACATGCACACAGATGACTACTAGCAAAACTGCAGAAATGCAAATAAGATGGATGAGAGTATCAATGTCAATATAGTGGTTGTGATATTATACTATGGCATTATACAACATTATCATTGGGGGAAACTGGCTAAAGAGTACAGATGATCTCTCTGTTATTTTTTACAACTGCATGTGAATCTACAAAAACCTATAAAGAAATGCATACATAAAAGTAAGAGTGTAAATACCAATATTTTTTGAGTATCTTACTCAAGAGTGCTTAACAATTCAGTCAAGGGCTCAAATAACTCATCAGTCCCACTTTAGTGTCTCTGGTGAGTTGACAATTGTTCATCTTTAAATAAATATTTGAGGATCTTTAGCCGTCTATTAAGACTGCATGAACTTTAACTTTTTATCAGTGTTAAAAAATTCTCTCTCTCTTTTTTAATGGTAGCAGAAATAAGTAAGGAGGAGGAAAAAATAGTTTCCAAAGGTTACTTTGGTGAGCACTGGAGTCCTATTTCTTCATAGCTCAACTATAAAAACAACACAGGGCAGACAAGGGCTGTTATTTAATAAGCACCAGCCTGGGAGAGTTGAGCAACCGACTCCATTTATTTCAAATGATCACCAAAACCAAGAATGGAGCAATGAGAGTATAAGCATAATGTATTAATTGAGTCACTGTCTCCATTTCTTCCTGGGAAAATGCAAAAATATAAAACACACACACACTCAAAAGGGTACATTGAAATCCCTTTGGAGATGCCTTTCATTTCATTGGGAGACAGGAAATGACTTAAATAGATTTTATGGTATTCTTAAGAAATAAAATTACCTTGAGTGATGAAATGATGTAAATCTTAAATAGTGTGTTGTATGAAAATGTCATGGAGAAGGGTTCTATAGCTGCAGATCTCTTATTTAAAAATAAACAAACGGCAGCAATTACTCAATGCCTTGTGTAAAACACTGAGCAATTATGGTTGCATAGTCTTTTTAAAATTCTGAAGTATTCAGTATTTGTGTTTGCAACACCTTTCCCACATCAATATGCCCCTTCTACATAAATAAAGCCATTTGTGCTTTCTTTAAGCCAGATTGCTTGGAAGGCAAACTCTGAATAGGCAGTCTTAATCACAAAGTCATGGGTCCATGAAACAGTTTTTCTTTCTTTTTCTCCTTTTATGTCTTTGTCATGTGAGAAATACACATTTATATCCATTTCACTTTTAGGTAGAGACCAGGCCTATATTAATTATCTCTTTATCTTTCCTATTCGAAATTTGGTCAGATTTCGCCTAATTTATCATGTTCCATTAAAAAAAAACAAAACAAAAACCTGTACTGCTCGAATCTATTTTCTGTAAAAACATAAAATTCTATATTTCTGAAATCTCAACTACTTTTCCAGGAAACACTTCCTACAACATTCATTCAGTACCACTATTGCTGTATTAGTTTTCCAGGAGCACAATGGAAATTTGTCCTCCCACAGTTCTGGAGGGTAGGAGTCCAAAATCGAGGTGTCAGCAGTGCCATGCTCCCTCTAAAGGCTCCTGGGAAGAATCCTTCCTTGCCTCTCCTATCTTCTGGTGGTTGCTGTCAATCCTTGATGTCCCTCAACTTACAGGGGCATTACTCCAGTCTTTGTTTCCAGTGTCACATGGTGTTCTTTCTGTGTAATTGTGTCCAATTTTCCCTCTTCTTATAAGAACACCAGTCATTAGATTTGAGCCTGCCCTAATTCAGTGTGATCTAATCTTAACTTAATTACATCTACAATGATCTTATTTCCAAGTAAGGTCGTATTTCACACATACCAGGGGTGTGGTCTTGAACATATCTTTTTAAGGGACATGATTTAACCTTTGACAATTGTGAAAATATATTTTGATTCGTGCTAGTAGATTATGATAAAAGGGATATTTTTTAGCTAATAATGTTTACATTATTAGCAACTTCAAGATTAATAAAATATTTTTCTGATTATAGTTTTCATAATGTATTAATAATTAAACTAACTTTAATATACACATGATTTTCAACCTTTTTTAACTTCTAAGGATATCTCAACTTGAATACAGAAGAATTAAATCATGTTCAGAGTTGAGCATAATTTACATAGTATTTTGAAAAATGAATTATTTGTTTAATTAGGTACGGGTGATTACTGTATATAAGTTTGAAAAGCATGAAAGGAAATTATCTTTCATCCCTCTTTTTCCAGCCATCCAATTTCTTTCCCTAGAAGTAAAAACAGTATCCTTCCAGAAATATTCTTTGCATATGTAAGTATCTCTCTCTCTCTCATCTATGTACTGAAAAATCAAAACACACAAATAGGAGCCTATCATACACGTTCTACACCATTCTCTTTCACTTAACAATAGACAAAACTCACTTTTTATTGCTTACTTCCCTCTAGGTATTGTCCTATTTCTCTGGTTGCCTTTATAGCAAAACACCTCTAACAAGTCATCTGTCCTCATTGGTCCCTTCCTCCTCCAACTCTACTGGAATTTCCCCAATCATCCGAAATAGCCATCCCTGTTCCACGTCACTTTCACTTTACCTATATACCTACATATCACTTATTCCTGGTAACATGATAACTTGCTTATTTGTTGGTTGTTGGCTGGTCTCCCAACTAGAATGTAAACTTCCCAAGTGCAGGGATATTGATTGTCTTAGTAGCTATTTCCAGTCCTAGCAGCAATTCAATGATGAAAAATGGTATGTCATTGTAGTTTTAATTTACACCTCTCTTAATAGGAGTGAGGTTGATCACCTTTTCAGATGTTTAGGAGTTATTTGTATTTTATTTTAATGTACTATCTGTCCATATTCTTTGCCTATTTTTCAATTATGTTGTGATTTTAGTCTGATTGATTTATATACATTTTTATATTAAGGAAATTAGAGTTTTCTTTTCTGACATGCTCTTTGCTGCCATACCACAGTCCTTCCTTTCATTTCTCAGCTGGTCTCATTTGGATTTAAATATTCTTTGCTTTTTGTCAAGCTTTCTCCATTTTTTGTGCTTTTGAAATATCTATCCTTCTATCAGAGTTCCTGAATTAGGTGCAGGCATCATCATACCCTCCCCTTCCTCCCTTGCCTGCCTTCATGCCAAGGTGGATTTGCCATTTACTCAGTTGCTATTTAATAGTAAGGATGCTTGATTTCCATAAGAAAATGTGAATTCTATCTTCTATGTGGTATATCATCAAAACATATAAATTTGCTATCAGTCAGCAACTTGGAATACTTATGAATCAGGTTTCTTGCCAGAGAATTTAACTGCACCTCTCTGCCATTCCTGTAACCACTCATATTTCCTGTTTTGCTTTTTTCAGTAGAGAGCTTTGAACTAAATTAGCTAATCCCATTTAGCAACTGTTGAAGACCTTTAAGTAATAATATAACTGTAACTATATCAATATAATATATGAATAGCCATAATCTTTTTTAACTTTATATATGTAAGTTACTTCAAAAATTTTTACAGGAAGTGTCATATAAAAATTTTCTTTTTGTATAGCACCCAGCAGAGTATCTGGCACATATACTAAAAATATGAGATTTTTTTTTTTTTTTTTTTGAGACAGAGTCTCACTTTGTTGCCCTGGCTAGAGTGAGTGCCGTGGCATCAGCCTAGCTCACAGCAACCTCACACTCCTGGGCTCAAGCAATCCTGCTGCCTCAGCCTCCCAAGTAGCTGGGACTACAGACTTGCGCGACCATGCCTGACTAATTTTTTCTATATATTTTTAGCTGTCCAATTAATTTCCTTGTATTTTTGGTAGAGACG
>CAUYSK010019169.1:0-17102 GCA_963575035.1 Avahi laniger | reverse complement strand
TGCACTCATCTTCAAGGCTCTCATGTCCTTTGCAAAACTTCTTGAACCACCACTGCACTGTATGCTTGCTAGCAGTTCCTGGGTCAAATGCACTGTTGATGTTGCGAGTTGTCTCTGCAGCCTTACAACCCATTTTGAACTCGAGTAAGAAAATTGCTCGAATTTGCTTTCTGTCTAACATCATTTCCATAGTCTAAAATAAATAAAAAGTAAACAGTAATAAGTAATTAGCAAAAATACATAAAGAAAGAAATGCACATTAAAATGATATATAACATAACCACATTTATTTAAGAACATATTCCAATGTCAAACGGTGAATTTCAACATGTTAAAACCAGGATTACTTTTGCCCCAACCTAATAAATATCTTCTAGGCCAAGTGTTTTAAAGCCAGTGTGCCACCTTTAGGGTTTCTTCAACTTCTTTGGCAATAAATGCGGAGGTCATATTTTATGATAGTGGTCTACAAGACAGAAGAAACCTTCTAAATAGGTAGAGGAGAGTGCCCTTAACCTGCAATAAACTTTACATGAGTTTTTGGTTCTAAATCACTGAACCTTTGGAAGTTTATTTATTATAAAAGTTGAATGTATCATATTCTGACTAATATAATTATGTAATTGGAAAGGAGGAAGGAATACCTTTTTAATACTTAGGGCATTGGTGCCCCCTTCTTATGTACAGTGCCTCTTGAATGCTAAGGGATAACTCCTCTGCAACCCACGAGACTCACTTCCTCTGGACAATGTGACCACACCCCAAATCTATTGCCTGTGCACTGAACACCAAGACATCTTCCTCCTATCTCTGATAAAACGTGTATGCTGAAGAATTCACATTTAAGTATTAACATTACAATTGCAATCTCAGACAGAATTTTTCAAGGAAGAAAGTATATTTTTATTTATTTTTTTTTATTTATTTATTTATTTATTTATTTATTTATTTATTTATTTATTTATTTTGAGACAGAGTCTCACTTTGTTGCCCTGGCTAGAATGAGTGCTGTGGCATCAGCCTAGCTCACAGCAACCTCAAACTCCTGGGCTCAAGCGATCCTACTGCCTCAGCCTTCCGAGTAGCTGGGACTACAGGCATGCGCCACCATCTCCGGCTAATTTTTTCTATATATTTTTAGCTGCCCAATTAATTTCTTTCTATTTTTGGTAGAGATGGGGTCTCGCTCTTGCTTAGGCTGGTCTCGAACTCCTGAGCTCAAACGATCCGCCCGCCTTGGTCTCCCAGAGTGCTAGGATTACAGGCGTGAGCCATCGCGCCTAGCCATAAGAAAGTATATTTTTAAATTTTGTCTACTGGAGTCCCTGGCCTGAGCATCTGTATATAAATCAATATGTCCACAGAAATGCTTTTGCTTAGAATCTTTTAGAAGTGATAATAGGATTTATTGAGTATTAATGATTCACACTCCATAATGAAAGCTATTTATAGTTTAAAAAATTACATACCTGTGGAAAACTATAAAGTACGTACAAGTGTATCTGATTTCAGTCTCCATTTTTCTCTCTAAGGAATTATTGATCCTCCATCACCAAAGTTAAGCAAATGCTTAGATTCCTTGATCTTTATTCAACTCCACTGCACATCCCTCAGCATCTTACCTCACACTGTTCTCTGTGGGGCACCTTAATCTAGCTATAAGCTCCACACTACTTACACTACTTACACTTATTCAAATTAATTTATTATTATGTATTCATATAAAATAAAACTCCGTTTCAAATTGTCTTAAAAAGTAAAGACATTTATTATCTTGTTAAATACAGAAGAAAAAGAGAATCCCAGGTATGTTTGATCAGTGGCTTGGCAATATCAGCAGATTTTTTTTTCTTTTCTCTTTTCTAATATCTTCTCCATTTACTTCATTTTCTAGTTGATTCTTTTTGTGGTCACGAGATAGCTCTAGTATTTCTAGAAGTCAAAATCTGATACGACAATACCTTGAGCCCAGGGCAGAAAGAAGATGCTCACTTCCCTCTCTCCTCAGAAGCCCACAGAGGATTTCTTTCCTTCAGGTCTCACTAGACAGGGTTGTCACATATCCATTCCCAAACCAAAACTGACAATGAGAATAAGAATTTGGAACGGCAATTCTCATGTGACAGATAGGTGTCTGGGGACTCCTCAACCTCTTTCAAAGGAATCTATGAGATCAAAACAGTTTTCATAATAATGCTAAAATGTTATTTGCCTTTTTTATGATGTTGATATTCACAGTGACGGTGTGAAAGCAATGGTAGATAAAACTGCTGCATCTTAGCACAAATCAAAGCAGAAACAGAGGCATCATACTGTATTAACAGTCATCATATTCTTCACTGCCATGCATTTGCAGTAAAAAGAATACCATTTCACTCAAGAATGTCTTTGATAAAGTAGTAAAAATTAATAATCTAATAAATCTTGACCTGTGAGTTCACATATTTTTAATATCCTATGGGATGGAACTGGGAGTATATCCATGAAGCATTTCTGCTGCATAAAAAATATGGCAGTGTCTCAAAAGTAATAATGTGGGCAATTGTTTTAGTTGCAAGTTAAACTAGTCACACTTCCGTGGAATGCCATTTTCTTTTCTTGGACAACAACAACAAAAAGACTGACAGACAAACCATGGTTATTCAGACTTCAGTATTTAGCAGACATTTCCTCAAGAATAGATAAAGCGGATGAGCCTGCCACTTCAAAGAAAAAAAAACAGACAGAAAGAGAGAGGGGGGTTGAGGGGCAAGAGGGAGAATTAGAAGTAGCCCATTCACCACTCTTAAGAAGAGGATCAAAAGTTGAAGGTAGATGCCCACCTGTGAATGGACATTCATGGAAAGAGCATTGCAAATCATTGCAGAAGCAACAGGGGACATTCAGAGTGAAGGAGAAGGTAACAGAACTTAATGAACTTCCAGGTTAGGTCACAAAAGCACCATCTAGGTACTTACCACATATCAATAAAAGACTTGTACAGACTCAAGGTAAAGGAATAAAAAAATATATATTCCATGCAAATGTGCAAAAGTGAGCAGATGTAGCCATTATCATATCAGATAAAATAGACTTTAAATCAACAGTGGTATAAAAGATAAAGATGGTCATTATATAATGGAAAAGGGAGCAATTCAACAAAAAGATGTAACAATCCTAAATATATATGCACCAATATAGGAGTTCCAGATTCATAAAACAAATTCTACTAGATCTAAGCAAAGAAATAAACGGTAGCAGCATAATTGTTGGGGACTTCAGCACCCCACTGACAGAGCTATACAGATCCTTGAAACAGAAAATTAATTTAAAAAAACACCGGACTTAAATTGGATTCTAGAGCAAATGGACCTAACAGACATTTACAAAACATTCTACCCAAAACTACTGAATTTACATTCGCCTTGGCACATGGGACATTCTCTAAGATTAATCACATCTTAGGACACAAAACAAACCCCAGAAAATTAAAAAAAAAATAGAAATTATACTGTATATCCTCTCAGACCACAGTGGAATAAAACTAGAAATTGCAAGATAAACACTCAAATGTACACAAAGTCATAGAAATTAAACAATCTGCTCCTGAACGATCCTTGGGTCAATGATGAAATTAAGATGGAAATCAAAAGATTCCTTGAACTGAATGACAAAGGGACACAGTCTATTAAAATCTATGGAATACAATAAAAGCAGTCTCAAGGGGAAAGTTCACAGCCTTAAATGCCTACATAAAAAAGACTGAAAGATCACAAATTAACAACCTAATGTTACATCTTAAGAAAGTAGAAAAAGAAGAGCAAACCAAACCCAAATCCATAGAAGAAAAGAAATAACAAAGATCAGAGCAAACCTAAACAAAATGGAAAAAAAATACAAAGGACCAACAAAACAAAAAGATAGTTCTCGGAAAAGATATTTAAAATTGATAGATTACTACCCAGAGTAACCAGAAATAGAGGAAAAAGAACTCAGATAAGATTAATCTGAAATGGAAAAGGAGACATTACAACTGATACCACAGAAATGCAAAATATAATCTGTGAATACTATGAAAACCTCTATGCACAAAAACTAGAAAACCTAGAGAATATGGATAAATTCCTGGAAACACACAACCTTCCAAGATTCAATCAAGAAGAAACAGAAATCCTGAACAGATCAATAATGAGCAGTGAGATTGAAGCAGTAATAAAAAACCTCCCAACAAAAAAAAGCCCTGGGCAAGATAGATTCACAGCCAGATTCTACCAGACCTGCAAAGAACTGGTACCTATCTAACAAAAATTATTCCATAACATTGTGAAGGAAGAAATCCTCCCTAACTCATTCTATGAAGCCAGTACCACCTTTATATCAAAGCCAAGAAAGGACATAACAAAAAAAGAAAAGTATAAACCTGTATTTCTGATGAACATTGATACAAAAGTCCTCAACAAAATACTAGCAAACCAAATTCAACAGCACATCAAAAAGATAATTTACCATGACAAAGTGTACTCCATCCTAGGGATAGAAGGATGGTTCAACATCCTCAAATCAATAAACATGATTCACCACATAAACAGTAGCAAAAACAAAGACTATATGATCATCTCAATAGATGCAGAAAAGCATTCGACAAACTCCAGCACCCTTTCATGATAAAAACCCTCAACAAGGGTTTCAAGATTTGTTCTTAGGATTGCTTAGGGTTAATTTTTCTAGATCTGTGAATATGACATTGATATTATGATGGGGATTACACTGAATCTGCAAATCACTTTAGGCAGTATAGACATTTCTCAAAGGTTAATTGATAAAGCTAAAACTACATTAATGGACTTTCACCTGTCATATTAAAATCCATTGACCTATCTTACATGTTAAATGGAGCTTTTAACCATACATAACTTTGTAACATCGTGCATTGATCATTAAGAGAATGTTGGTTCACGAAGTTACATAACTCTTCCTCAAACGTTAATATCACAAAACTTACATACATTAATATTACCACAAATATCATAAGAAAAGCCTTTAGATATCTGGAAGGTGTCAAAGTCATGGTGATAAATTTTCCAGAATTCTAACTATTCTCTGCCAATTTTTTCATTGGCAATAAATATGGTCAGCTGTTGTCTTGTCTTTTCCCTGCCCTCTCCTCTCCTCCCCTCCTGTCCCCTGCTCTCCTGTCCTCTCTTCTCCATTTCTCCCACCCTCTCTTTCTCCCTCTTCCTCACTCCCCCTCTTTTTTTTTTTTGGCTTATAAACATTTATTTCTTTATTTAAAATTTTATTTATTTTTTAATTTCAAAATACTAAGACAGTACAATGTTTTGGTTACATGAATACATTACATAGTACTTAAGTCAGGGTTTTTAGTGTGCCGTAACTCAATAGTTTTCATTATACCCAATAGGTAAGTTTTTACCTCTCACCCCTTCCCACTCTCCCTTCCTCTTGGATTCCAATGACCTTTACATCTCTTTGTGCCCATGTGTGCCCACTGATTAGCTTCTAATTATTAAAGAGTACATATAGTGTTTGTTTTTTCATTCCTGAAATACTTAGGATAATGGTCTCCAGTTGCTCCATCCAAGTTGTCACAAAAGACATCAATTCATTTCTTTTTATAGCTGAGTAGTACTCCATAGTGTATATATATATACTGCGTTTTGTTAATCCATTCATTAAAAGATGTGGGTTGATTCTACATCTTTGCAATTGTGAATTATGCTGTGATAAACAGTCAAGTGCAGCTGTCTTTTTGATAAAATAACTTCTTTTCCTTTGGGTAGATACCCAGTAATAAGATTTCTGAATCAAATGATAAGTCTACATTGATTTCTTTGAGGAAGAAATACCGTTTTCCATAGAGGTTGTACTAATTTTCAGTCCCACCAATAGTCATTTTCCTCTGCATTGATGCCAGCATTTTATTATTTTTTGACTTTTCAATAATGGCCATTCTGACAGAGTAAAGTGGTAGCTCATTGTGGTTTTAATTTGCATTTCCCTGATGATTGCTGATGTTGAACATTTTTCAAGTCTCACTCTTTGTTTTGAAGACTTTGATCATTTTCATGGAAAATCTTATTCATGTAAATATGTAAATATTTTAAAACATTTCTCAGTTTTAATTTCTAAAGTGATAGATGTTGACAGATAGAAACCACAATAAAAGAAGTTCCTTGCAGTCCTCAGTGTATTAAGAATGTAAAGAGTTCCTAAGACCAAAGAGTTAGAGAATCGTTGCTTAAGACCCTTCCACTGAAACTAGGGACATAGATTTTCTAGAAGCACATGGATCTATCTCTATTGCACAGGTAGATATTGAAATAAATGTAGAGTGCTGTTAGCAAATAGAAAGGAAGTATCTGATACGATACAGCAGAAACTTTCACCTTGCTCCAGTAGGCTCTATAACAGTTGGGCCATTGATAAGAATGACTTTGTGGTATGGCAGCTCTCATCCTCTCTGATTTCAATGCTCTGCATCCGTGTCCTGCCTCCACCTGATAACTCTGCCACAATTAGTCCCTCTACCTTTCCTGGCTCTATAATTTTGGGGGGAGAATATGGGAATGCATTGAGTAAGGGGTTGAGCTACTCCTCCCCACTAGAGTCTGGCCTTATCAGGCAGTGATCGCAGATGGTGTTTCTTGGTCTCAGTGCAGCCAGGGTGGAGAAATATAGGAATAAGGAGCTGAGAAGTCTTCATAACCACCTTCCTAGGTCACCGTCAGCCATCAGTGGCTTTAAATTTTATGGATAGCAGGAGGATAGGAGCAGTAACCTGCTTGGAGAGGAGAATCTATGGGACTTGTTTTGAACCTACGTTTGTGGAACAAGCATGCAGTTGCTGATGTTGTTAATCCATTCTATACATTACAGATAAATTAAAACAACGAAGTTTAGTACAGATGCTGTTATTCATACATTATTTCAGATTTAGAAAATGGCAACTGTCCATCTCAAATAATAGGCCTCCAAGAAGTGATCTGGGGTGAGTCTGTTGATGGAAATTTAAAAGCAGGGAGGTCAAGAGGGGTCTCACTCTATTCCTCACACTACTCTGTTGAAGAAGATGAAGAGAAAAAGCAATGAACCAGGGAATAAGGTACAAAATCGACTAATAAATCAGGCACACTGAATAGATAATAATACTCAGAGTCAAATAGGTAAAATACCCAGTTCCTGCTCCTTTTGGTACCTAAACAACAGATAAAGTGTGCAGTTGCCACGGGAAAAGGAATGATCTTTGGCTGGAGACATAGCTAAAAAAAATAAAAATAAAATTGGGGTATGCTTTCAAGATTCTGAACATTTAATAGAGTCCTAGCAAATACTGAGATGCTGATGACAGAAGTAATAGCATCGCAAGACTGCACGTTTGCTTGAGAAAAGGATTAAGGAGGAGGGTTTGGGATCTGGGAAAGATATGCTGCCTGCGTTTGCTCATGGGTATCAGTGTCAATATAATGTATCCTCCACCTAATATCTGATATGTTTATTATATAAGTTCATTAAGTAACCTGCCTAATACAATATTGTGCTCTTTTCATATGTTTCAAATATTCCCACGAGTTTCCTGGGCAGACTTTGGAGAGTGGAGTGACATCCAACAATATCCCGTGAAATTGATTATCTGGGGGAACTCATTATAAATCTCCAGGATGGATGAACTACAGCTGGGTAACATAACAATTATACCTCACGTTTGTGTAGGATTTAACTCTAGAAAAAGCATCCCTATTCTCTGTCATCCTCAATAGCATCTAGCATAGTGTCTGAATTACCTCACAGTATCCTCAAAACAAATCTGCAAGATATACTTTTATCTCCATTTAACATATGGGGAAATTGTGACTTATCCAGTTTTAAACAATTTGTCCCAAATCCATGAACAAATAGGGACAAAAACGTAATTTGAGACCAAACATTCTAAATTCTAGTTTTTTGTTCTTCCATGAAATCACAGCTGCAAACCTGCTCGGCTACATCTGAAAATGTGAATGTAGCTTCCAAAGTTGTCTGACTTGTTCACTTCATGACACAAGAGAGAGAAAGGTTTCTTTCTAAAGAGGATTTAACAATTCACATTTCCTCAAGCAGTACTCGAATGCATCCTTTTCTTGTGATCCCATGAATAGGTATTATCACTTTTTAGAATTTGTCAATCTGATGATTATAAATTAATATTTTACATTAATTTGCATTTCTCTGGCCACTAGAGAAGTAGAGAAATTTTTCTTATATTTGCTGGATTTTCAGGTTTTCATCCTTTCCACATTTTCTAAGGACTGAGATCTCTACTTAGAAATTTTTTATTATAAGGCTTCTCATTTTAAAAGTTAAGTAGGAGGATATTTGTAAGTTGGACATGAACAGTATTGAGAGCAGGGAGGTAGGAGTTGGGAATGTTGTTCTAGGGGGGCTAGTTAGGAGGCCTAATTAGGGCAACTAGCAGAGAAAGAAAATACATCATTGCGGAGCTTCTGCTTTGATTATATTCATTCACCATTTTATTTTCTCAGCAACTCTGAGAAAGTTGGTATTATTATTGCCATTTTTACGTAGAAGGATACCGAAGCTTGGAGTTCCTTAGGACCCTCTCAAAGTCACTCCTGATTCGAAGCTGGAACTGTGCGTGCCAGAGCTCATATTCCACCACCAGTCCACACTTGCAATTTTCAAAGTGTGTATTAGCACACACTTCACAGAAGCTTCATGAGCCTCTCATGCTCCCTCTGCAGGGCTCGGGAGAGTGGGTCTGGAACATAAGGGTGATTACAGCCAGAGCCAAAGAGATAGTCCAGTATATTACAGGATGGGAAAGGATTTATCTGCCTATTGCATCCGACTGCCACAATTTTAGAAACCCCATCACTGAATGGACCTTTCTTGGGAAACCATTATGTTGCCAAAACTCTTCTTTAAAGAGCAATAGCTTAGGTGTTGGTGTTTGCAGGATTGATTTTCGTAGGTTCGGTCTATTTTATCCTTCTTTTGTCTTGTGCTACCTTGTGATCTCTTATTCAATAAACCTGACAATAGTCATTGTGGCTAGAGTAATAATAGCAAGGCCAACCCTAATTCTGTTTCTACCAGGTTTTACTAGCCGTAATTGTTATTGTAGCAGTGCTTCTGAGGTGCTAGGCACTTTTCCATGTGCTTTTACGGGCATTGTCCCATTTAAATGCAAGTGTTGATAAAGTCCCATGTATTAGTCATACCAAACCCAAGGCAAAGGAAGATATATCTGGTGTGTTTAAACTACCCCCTGTCCTGTCCATTTGAAACTTTAACCCCTAAAGTTTTCTGTCCTCCACTGTGGGTCACTGTTAGGTGATCTCACTAAAGGCTGGTCTCCACTTGCCAAGTGGAGAAAGACAGTGACACTTGAGAAGAGCCTGCTGTAAGTACGTTGCTTGCATACGTTATCTTGGAAAACCTCATGTTCTGTTCATCAATCTTTGCACCATAGGGAGGCTAAGAAATGAAACGTGCTTGGCTCCAGCTCCCAGCACTTGCATTAGGAAATTATTGTCTAGCTGCTTAGAAGTCCATCTGTTCCTGCTGGGTATTGCTGCACTGGGAGGTCTAAGCCCGGTAAGTCATACCCAGCCAAAAGATCCAGATTCACTATGGCAGAGATGATTAGGTTTTTACATAGGAAACAGGCTGCAGGAATAGATGACTTTCTAGAGCTCTCATTTTTTTCACCCAGATAACCTACGGCACATTGAAAAGAGAGAATGCACAATTTACAAAGAATTGCTTTTTTACAGCTCATATATTTCTACAGTAAAGTGCAGCTATAGGTTTTTACACTGCTCTCAGGCATTAAGAAGGGAAATTGGTGCTTTTACTAGAATAGCTAATGGTATAAGTCTTTCATTAATTAGCATGTCTTCCTGAACTGGGGAAGACACAGTACTGTACTCTGTGTCTTCTCTTTTAGGTGAGGCAGATGAGAGCCTATGCATTATTTTGCCCACAGATGAACCACTCATCTTGGGAGACAAAGTGGAAACTAGGGAAAAACTCTCCACTGGGAATTCTTCTCCAGGCTCCTCTAGTGATTTGCTATCTGGTGTTCACTAAATGTCTTAAATTTTCTGGAAGCTGAAAGTCATAAATACACTGTAAAGTGCCATTAACCTTCAGAATCAACTACTTAGTTTCTCCCTCGATGTGGCAGTTCCATTTCACTTGCTCTTATTCGATGACCTTCATTTATTACTAAAGATATCCCTTCCAAATATCTTCCATACAGCGACATTCTCCCTGTCCTCAGCTAGAGGTCCACACTGTGTCCCACTTCTTTACTAGAGTATGGGTACTCATGCTCTGCCTACAGCACATGGTAGGAGCAGGTCAGAAACAACCTCTTTCATTAGCTATCCTGCGATGTCCTTAGGCTCACGAGTATCTAGGGTGCTTCAGCACTATGTAAAACACGGACTGGAAAATCAGCAGGTGGCACACCAAAGTGCAGAAACAGTGGATATCCGACTGCAGAGCAGAAGTCTGCCCGGGCAAGTTGTTGCTAGAAAAGTAGTGCTGGATTGGTCCTCTAATCTAGGCACTGCGTGGGCAGTGATGCACTGCTCACCCAAGCTATTCATTTCCCTAGTCAATGAAAGGGGATCTGCCAGGAACTGACCAATTCCAGAATTCCCAAGTAATGATTCTCTTGGTTTCAGCTAATTTATAAGCTCAGAGTCCCAACATTTTTCCTACACCCTGTTTCTCCTTCAGAGTTTCCACTCTATGCCTTTGAGGATGGGACCAGGAGTTCAAAAGGGAAGATTCTGTCTGCTATCCAGGACCTCACAAGTTCCAGAGACCTTCCAAACACAAAGGGGGCCGGGTGTAGACCTTTTCTGAGGCAAAGGTGAGTAACCACTTCTCTCAGCCATCCACACCAAAGTAGCATTTTCACTTTGGGCAAACCACACACGTTTCTTTGAGTGTTGAGAAGTAGGACCTTCCTCACTAGATTGTGGTGAAAATTGAATGAGACGATGCTGGGCATTGAGGGTGACAGAGGCGATTTACGAATGCTTTATAAATGCTGAAGTTGTGGCACCAACAATGTGTCATTGCTGTTATTCTTAGCAATAACTATTTTATTTATTCCTAAATGCAAGTCTTGATGAGTGTCCCCATGTAATTAATTTTTAGAGCAACAGTTGAGTGATTCTCAGCACTTTTGGAAATGCCTGAAACATTAAGACAAGAATTCTCAACCAAATGACATTAAACAGCTCAATTAACAGAAACTATTAATATTATGCGTATATGGGTGGGGGTGTATGTGTCAAACATTAAGTGGGCAGATGGCGTATAGGTATTAAATTCTTGGCCAGTCTTGCTCTAAAAACCCCTCTCCCTCATACCAAATCCTTGTTAGAATCATCCTTTCGTCAAATGTCTGTGCAAGTTCTCCAGGCGCCTTTGCTTCCATCTTCAGCTTAGGAAAATTTTCCACAACACTATTAAACATGCTGAATCTTGGAAGCAGGCAGAAGTTAACTCTCTTTTATCTGGGCCTCCAGAAAAGGGTTATTTCTTCTCTGGAGCCCACTTCTACCCGAGTCCTGCACTTGTGCCACCTTTCAGCTTTCAGTCACTTTACTCCCCTCCTGCCCTTGAAATGTTGGCAGCCACTGCTAAGTTTACTCCCTCCCCAAGACCATCTGTAAGTTTTCCAGAGAGAGGGAAATTATTCCTTTTTTGGAATTTGTAATTATTTTTCATTTTTTATATCACATATTCTGCCTCAATAGAGGGACCCCAGTTGGGGTCTTCAGTGGTCCTCACTGGCCACTGAATTCCCACACTCTGTTGTAATTATACTGCAAAGTAAACAGCATGAGTATACCAAGGTGGACCCATAGCTGGAAGAATCTAATGCTGCTTCCCAAAATACATGGGTTACTCCCCAAAAGTTATGTTTTAAGAATTTAACTCATGAACCATGTGATCTGTGGAAGCAGAAACATTTCCTAAGAGAAATTACCATACCATGGTTTTATTTTTCCCTGAGACACAAAGCATAAGAAATAATGTAATTTAATACAATATAATGCAAAGAATAGGCCATTACTCACATGAAACAGCACATTGCTTAGCAGCTGACAAGAATTACTAGGAAACTTCCTCCAACAGCAATCTACATGAGCAATAACTAAAGAATATAGCTCTCTCTTTCTCTCACCAGATGGTCAATACACACTATTTCAGCTACATAGGAGAATTTAGAATCACAGAAGAAGAGCATTTAATACAATCCATCATCAGTGCTTCTCAGACTTCAGTCTGCATAAGAATCACTAAAAAATCTTGTTAAAAATTTGGATCCCCACATCGCAGTACCAGAGATGCTGGGCAGCTAAAGATTCAGGTAAAGACCAAGAAAATGCATGTTTCATGAGCACCCTGGGGAATTGGGATGCAGTTGGTCCATCGGCCATACTTTAACATTACTTCTGTACTGCAGATGAAAAAATGGAAATGCAGAAATAGAAATCAGTGTACCCAAGGTCAAAGACTCACTTATCAGCAGAGCCAGGACAAGAAATAATAATAATGTTAAATGTTTTATGGATGATTAGAAACAAGTCTCCTGCCTTCCCATACAAGAAAGAGTTCCACCAGTAGGTTCCCTCTTCCTTCCTTACCTATCTTTCTTCATCTTGCAGATATCTTTAGCATATTAACTAAGCATCTACTATGGTTAAAATACCAAGAGTAAAATGTTCAAAGACAGAGACCTTGTCTCTTCCCTCAGGGACCTTATAGTATAGCAGATTAACCATTTACAAAAATTAGAAAGAATATAGAATTTAAAAAAGAGAGAAAGAAATGATTTGGTTAAACAAAGCAGTTCTTACAGATCCACTCAATATTCTAGGAGTTAATGTAATAAGAATAAGGAAAGGCATTTCAAATAATCACTTATCCATCTGTTCCTTTATTCCACAAATGTGTATTGAATATTTTTTATGTGCCAAATACTATGCTAGGCATTGTAGATACAGCAAGACGTTTCTGACTTCTTGGATGGTAATTTCTAGTGATACAAGAAACAGATAACTAGCAATTAAACCACATAACTAAACAACATAATTACATCCTAAGAAAAGTGCTCCAAAGGAAATAAATAGGGCACGACAACAGAGTAGAGGAGGAAGGAGAAGAGGGTAGTTTTAATATCATGACCAGAGAAAGCACTTTGGGGAAATGACATTTTATCTTATATCTAAAAACTGCACAGGAGACTACCATGCAAAGAGCTGGGAATAATATCCTAGGTAAAGGGAACAGCAAGTGCAAAAGCCCAGAGATGAGTGCGAGTATGTCATGTTAAAAGATCAGAAAAAAGACCAATTTGAAATTTAATTGAGGTATAGGTAGAGAAAAGGAAAATGGTATGACATGAAGTCTGAGATGCAGTCAGGAGCCAGAGATTTTGGGATCCTGTAGGCCACGGTAAGGAATTTGAATTTCATATCACGTGCGATGGTGAGCCATTAAAAGTAGGGAGATCAGATTATTTAATTTGCATTTTTAAAGCTCACTGGATAATGCATGAAGAATGAATTGACGAGAAAGATGGACATAAGGAGGAAAGCAGGAGACTGCTACTGTGGTTCCATGATGCTTCAGGCTCAAAGTGTGAGAAAGACCATTAACCAGAAACAAAGAAGAGAGATATGGGTGTATGTCGGGGACAGCTGTAATCATTCTGAGTAGGTGTGACTATGTGCACACGTCCTCTTGGCGACAGAAGTAGGCACAGGCTGCTCACCCTGGCCTTCCAAGCCATCATTCCCATGGCCCAGCCCATATCATCAGACTTTTCTTGCTACCTGGGACCAACCAAATTGGAATGTCTGCTTTTCTCCAATTATCCTTTCTGTGTCTGGAACTCTGCATGTGTGCATTTAATACCTTCTATCTTAGTTTAGTCCTGCCCAAACTCTCTTTCTCTAAATCTGAGATCTTTACAAATGTTTCTTCCATTGTTAAATCATTTCTCTCAATCAGATAACAATCTGTTCTTCCTTGGAAACACATTTCAATTCACATAGTTAGGCTCAACATTATTACGATTTATTTTTATAACTTCCCTTCCTTATTAGACTATAAGCTGCTTAAAGAAGGAATAAAGGAATAAAGTCCTACCCATGTTTTTACCCATGGTACTTTGCATAAGGCTTCAGAACAGAGCGCATGGAGTTCCAAGACCTGACCTGGATTTCACTCTACAACATCGTTTCTCAAACTCTCCCACCACCTGCACACATGCTGTTTCAACTTACAGTTCTATGGAGCAACTGCTGTGTTAGGGCCCATGACTTCATCCTTGCTCTACCAAATACCTTGTATGCTTTTCGATCTCTTGTCTGTCCAGCAAATGCCTCTTTATCTTTCAAGACTTAGCCAAGGGTCAATCTCTTTATGAAGTATCTCACGGCACCCTCCCCAGATGCCTCTCTTTAAGTAGAACTAACAGCCCCCTGACAAATGCTCTTTTCCATGCTATATAGACTTAAAATATCATGTTCTACACATTCTATTTAGTAGAAAATACTTAATACTTTACAGGACATTGCTAATATATAAAAATAAGTAAATATGGAAGTATAAAAGTTATAAACTGACAATGACAAGGAGAACAACAAAGGAGACAACAGACAACAAACAACAAATTTCTAAAAGGTAGAAATGCCTGAGTTAGCAGAGCAGAGAAAGTTGAATCCCAAAATGGCTGGATCCCCAACTAATCATTTCTACAGTGAAACTTACCAGTTTAAAAGCCCTGAATACACACAACAATAAACATGACACTAGTTTTGTGTGTGTGCTCACGTGTGCATGCATGCACCTCACTCTTAAACATGCACATATGCACAGACAAAATACTTGAAAAAACCCTCTAACAAGGAGAAAGGGAATTCAGAAGCTATAGAGAAAGATAGCAGTGGGAAATAGCTCCAAAACTATAATTAATTTCTCCAGAGGAAAAAAAAATCCTATAAAAAGTAACAATCATAGAATTTCAATAGGAACTCTTTGAAATTACAAACATGTCAGAACAGGAATACACACATATACTTACATGCACACATTTGAAGATAAGATTAAGACGATCTCAAGGATCTCTTACAGAAAGTAAAACAAAATGAAAAAGAAATGAAAATGTTATTATTTAAAAAGATAAGAAAATTAGGGGATCAACCTGGAAAGTTCAAATACCAGAAAGAAAGTCTAGGAAAAATGAAGAGTAGAACAATATCAAATAAATAATATACAAAACATTCTCAGAATGTATAATTTCTAGAAAGAAAGTATCCATTGAAGGCCCAGTTTACTGAATGAAAATTATTCCTATGGCACAAAACTTTCAGAAACTCTAGAACTCTGGGATTAAAGAGAAGATCTGAAAAAGTCTCAGAGAAGAAAAACATTTGGGGTTAAATGAGGGTTAAATATTGGAGCTCTCTACATCAAGAGATAATCTGGTAAATTTTCTTTAAATCAAGAAATAGCAATATAAATATACTAACTGCACAGAAATCATTTAAAAATCAGCTGAGGCTGCGCACAGGGGCTCATGCTTGTAATCCTAGCACTTCGGGAGGCCGAGGCAGGTAGATCGTTTTAGCTCAGGAGTTCAAGACCAGCCTGAGCAAGAATGAGACTCCATCTCTACTAAAAAAAATAGAAAGAAATTAGCTGGACAACTAAAAATATATATAAAAATTAGCTGGGCATGGTGGCGCATACCTGTAGTCCCAGCTACTTGGGAGGCTGAGGCAGGAGGATCACTTGAGCCCAGGATTTTGAGGTTGCCATGAGCTATCATGACACCACGACACTCTAGCCTGGGCAACAGAGTGAGACTCTGTCTCAAAAAAAAAAAAAATCAGTTGAAAGAACATGAAAGAGGTTACCTCTAGGGAGCAGGAAAAGGATAAAGAGAGATAGGTAGGAAAAAAAGGAGTAACAAGCATGTTTTAGTACTCCTGCCAAAAACATTTAAATGGATCATTGATTTATGAACTGTTAAGACATTCTTCTGCTACTTTCCCCCAGATACATAAGAGGGCAACAATGTATAGAACAATGTGTTTCACTGCCTGGAGAATAGTACACTTTGCATAATGGTGATTTGTTGCTGAAAGTACCTCCAAAAAATAATGATTTTGAAGATGTTTGGGCAGTTTTTATGTAGTTTAGAGCCAGCAAGTCTTTCTGGGGACACATCAATTTTTCCTTATTCAAAGACTTAAAAAATTATGCTCCTTATTCAGATCACAAATTGTGATTAGCCAAAATGTGCTCATTCATTCAGTACTGAGGAGCTACTGTGTATCAGGCAAGAACAATGGGAAACCTTTTAAGGATTTTAAACAGAGTAGTGATAGGATCACAGCTGCATTTTAGAAGATCCTGGGATTGTTGTATGGACTGGACAGGAGCAAGAATACATCATGAAGATCGATTGGAAGGCACAGCACAGTTCAACTAAGAGCTGATGGTGGACGAAACACCGCTGACGGCGGTGGCGGTGGAAATGCAGAGAAGTGTAATTGAGATGCATTTTGGAGGTGATACCAATATTTTTTGGTGATTAATTGGATTTCAGCATTGACGGAAGGAAGTAGGGAGAATAATTTCCAGTTTGGGGGATGCTAAACAACCAGGTACATGGTGTTGCTGTTAATTGAGATGGGCAACACTGATATTATTGTACAAACATAACGATCTTATTTATGCCTCTTTCTCAGCACAACTGGGTTTTCAATCAGCCGAAACCTATAAGTGAAGCACTTAGGAACTTCAAAGAACATCAGGCTTAATTTCTTGGCATCTTGATTTTGACCCTAATGAGAGGACACAGGAAAGTTTCTTTCTGCTTCTACTGAAACAGCCCTTAACCAAATAAAGTCAGGATTTGGGGCTGGGATTTTTTTGTAGTGAAAACTAAAAGCTGTTCTTTTAGTTTTATTGTTTTCTTAGGACTGCAGTAGAGTATTCTATGTCTGTCTCATTCTAATTGTGTCCCTACCAGGCTGGCTGAGTGTCTCACTCTGTCTGCTTCA
>CAUYSK010019168.1:0-53742 GCA_963575035.1 Avahi laniger | reverse complement strand
TGCCCCAGCGGCCACCGGTCGCAGCAAACAAGAGGGACGCAGGAGGTTGTGGTCGAGCCATGGAGTTCCCCCGGCACCCTTCATCCTGGGTTTGAGTTTCGGCAGGAAGGGCTGTAGGCTGCAGTTTGAGAAACTCCACTCTGGTTCCTGAAATGATGTACCTGAAGACCCCGAGCGGGCCTGAGCAGTCCCTGATTCCTAGAGGAGTTGTGCGATGAGCTTCGTTTTTTTTTTTTTTCTTTTTATTTCAGCATAATATGGGGGTACAGATGTTTAGGTTACGTGTGTTGCCCTTTGGCCCCCGCCCCCCCCCGGCCGGGGGGGGGGGAGGGGCGCGCACGGGGGGGGGGGCCGGGGGCGCGGGGCCGCGGCCCGCCGCTCCCCCACCCCCGCCCCCCCCCCCCCCCCCCCTGCGCCCCCCACCCCCCCCCCCCCGGCGCGGGGGGGCGGGGCCGCCCCAGGGCAACACACGTAACCTAAACATCTGTACCCCCATATTATGCTGAAATAAAAAAAAAAAAAGAAGGACAGAGATCTCTGTAGCTCTGGTGTACTCTAAGCACCCAGGACATGGCAGGATGCCAGGTGCTCATTAAATATTTTTTGAATAATTGATAAAGGCTCTCACACTGTGATTCAAGGAAGATAATCCTGGGAGAGTCTAAACTAACAAAAAATAAAATTGTAAAATTCTGGGTTTTGCTCTTTATCAAGTGAGGTTCCTGTGTATCGTTAACAACAATAAGAACATTAGTTCTATGCAACTTGCTTAATACATTAAGAATTTTCTGAGAAGTTTATTTCTCACACTGTGAGACCATGCTATTCAACACAGACACATTGGCTGTGTTTTCCAATGAAAGCATGATCCCTTAAGTTTCTGGTCTTTTGCCATTTTTAGTTTGAAGTATTTTATTGGAATCAGCTAAAGCTCAGCAGCACTGCCATAGGCCCTAGTGCATCATGATGAAGAAAATTCAGATAAGAGTCGTTACAAGGGAATGCTCTCAGCTGAGAGCCTTGAGCAAGGTTCAGACACATGGGACGGACAGCCACCACACCGGAGACACAGAAGGTTGGCTTGCTCCAGGATCTTTTGCCTTAGGAAAAGAGACACTTCAAATAGTGTCTTAAAAACTTTTCAACCTCACAAAGACAAGTGAACTACATTATTGAGGAACCATTAACATGGATGTTTACATCGTAAACATAAGCATGTTTAAACCAGCTACGAATAGATCAAAATCACTTTGCAGCATTCTAAGTTTAAAAAGAAAGCATACTATATACACTTTAACAGATTTAAACCTAAGGCATGAAACCTTAAGAATTCTAGAAGATGATGTTGGGAAGACCCTTTCAGACATCGGCCTAGGCAAAGAATTTTTGAAGAAGACCCCCAAAGTAATCATGGCAACAAAAATAAATAAATGGGATCTGATCAAATTAAAAAGCTTTTGTACAGCCAAGGAAACTATCTTTAGAGCGAATAGACAGCCTACAGAATGGGAGAAAATATTTGCTCTCTCCACATCCAGTAAAGGGCTGATAACAAGAATCTATCTAGAACTTTTAAAAAAATCAACAAGAAAAAATCAAACGCTATTTTTGTTACTTAGCAACCTTCACCACCACATCCCAATCTTCCTTGTTAACAGAACTCCAATCTTGTTGAGGTTATATGATCAGGAAAGGGGCCCGGCTCCAGGGAATTAATCGTAACTGATCTCAGCCTATCACAATTCAACCCCTTCCCCTCAACCCTTGTTAGAGAGTAGTTCGGTAGTAGGCATGCATCCAGTTATAAGCAGTGAGGTGTGAGAAGAAGTCTGCTGGAATGTTCTGGGACAGAATTTCTTCCCTGGCTTCCTTAGAAAAAAGAAACATACAGAGCCCTGATCCCACTGAACATAAATCAGCTCAGGAAGTGCCTGTCTCTGAACTTCTTTTCATGTGAAATTATAAGCCTTTATTACCAAAGATGCATTTAGTATAATACTCTATTCACTTGAGCAGCCAAAAGTGCCGTAATTTATTGTACCTTCCTTGACTTGCTCTTCAATCCCCAAGGCCACTGTCATAAGTATGTGCATGCTACTTCATCCTAACATCTACATTAGCAGAATTTCTTCTCATAATCGATTCTCTTTGCTGTCTTAGACATGCAAATTGTATTGATGTAAGCAAAAATATAGTAATTAGAAGATAAAATGTCAGAAGATTTTGGATGTCCAAATTGTAATGATGACCACCATCATCGATTAAGATGGATTAGCATGTCCCTGATAACAAGAAAGCTAGCAAATGTCCTGATTACGCAGTCAAGTGGAGGAAGCATTCAGAAAGAAGGACATATTTTTTGTCAAGCACTTGCAAAGAATCCCTGCGAGGACACAATTTCCCTTCTCTGAATTCTGAAGCATACTTACCACCTGCAGATACTGAGAAAACTGACAAACAGCTTCTGACAAATAGGCAACTATTCTATAGCAAAATGACACTGGGAAACATCTACTGTGCCAAATAGCATTTTATATTGAAGAAAATACACTAAATTTTCACATTGTAGGTCAAGTTTATATACTTCATGATATCACTCTTGGTGAAAAGCTTTCTCCTTCCCTCTTTTATAATACCCTTGTAACAACCTCCATCGAAAATCCATGGGGAAACTAAACGATATGCAGTGACAGTCTTAAATTAGAAAATTGGTCCCTGCTAGACCTCTTACTGAGTTTGCTAGGACTGTATACTTCAATCTGAAGAAACAACGGTGGTCAAAAACGACGTAAGGACATTATAATGGGTCCAAAGCATCAGGAAGGAGAATGCAAGGTCATTCAAACGTGAAATAAATAGTGTTAGAACATTCATCAGCAAGGCAACTACTGCATATTAGAATAGAATGACACAGTTTCGATTCCAAATAGATTTAAGTGTTGCCTAAAATCCATAAAACATCATTTTTTAAAAGCAGTATCTCAAAAAGGAAGGAGGAAACAGCTGAAACACTTGTATTGGATAGCAGTAACCAGGCAGGGGTGGGCAGAGATTCGAAACAGAACTTGACCGGAGCAAACACGTCACTGGACTAAATCCACCCTATATCACTTTGTTACACAACTTTGGAAATCAAAATACAGTGCTCCAACAGAGACTTAATAAGAACTGAAACACTAAGATTGAGCCCTTAGGCTCATATAACATTTATGTTACTGTCACAATAATCCCCTTACGTAGATATAAAAACATTAAACATTCATTAAAATCTTTCTATCAATTGCCCGCTTCGTCAAAGGGGATTTCATTTTTATCCTGAACAGATGGCAAGCCCATCACAGGGCATTCTTTATGACCACAGCATAAACACTGTCTGATTAAATCGTTCCGAAGCCAATTAAAAACTCAGCATTTACTTTAATAAGACATAGCTACCATAAGAGAGGGAACATGAGCAAACCTAGTCAATTTATTGCCGCGTCTCCAGAGAAAAATTTGACATAGGACATGGGTTAACAGAAGAAATTATTTACCCCAGTTTAGCTGTTCCTTGCCACCTGAGCTCTCAATTAAAAGGGCAATTGGCCAGAGGTGTTAGAATTCCTTTCTCAAATATGCATTGGAATTCTCTAGGGACAAAGTCATCAACACACACACACACACACACACACACACACACACACACATTTTAAAATCTTGATCCTACTGCAGAAAAAAATCTTAAATCAGTACAGATACTACTCAAGCACAAGTCTGAGCTCAATTTATCCTGTAGCCAAAATACCGAAAGCTTCCTGTTTATCAGACACTGTACCACGTGACCATGCTACCTTACACTAAGTCCTCACTCGCCTTGTGCTTAGGTTCTTGGAAACTGCTCCTTCAAGCCAAATGACCTACAAGAAAACCAATTTGACCCTGGGCTTGTTGATATAAATAAGAGTCAAGTTCTGGTCACGAAAACATCACCAAACTTCTGAATAAAGACCTAAACACTTTTAATATCAAACATTAAAAGAAATGTGTGTTATACATGCATTTAAGAAAGATGAATGAAAATAAGTAAGATTATTTACCCAAGTTTTGGTGAATCAGTGAGTGACAGCAGTCATAACGGTGGTGGGTTAAATCATGAAATATACGTTTGCAGAGAGAAAATTGTCAGGAGTACCTCCTCCCACCGCAAAGTTCAAAAACAATGATAAATCTGGTGGCCTCACTGAGTGCTTTCAGACTGCACTGTTTATTGTACATTTGTATGATCATCACATACTATACAAATTTTTATTTTCCAATAATTTGTATTCATTCATTTTCCAACTTACTTATTCCAGTTTAGGATGGCCAGAGCCTGTCCCTATGGCTCAGATTGCAAGGCAGGAACTAGCCCTGGACAGGACACCATCCCGCTGCAGGGAATGCTCTCATTCATTCACACGCACACACATTGGCCCATGCAGACATGCCAGTGAACCTAACGGGCACAGCTTTGGGATGTGGAAGGAAACCAGAGTACCCAGAGACAACCCACTGGGAGAACATACCAACTCCACACCCACGGTGGGCCCAGGCAGAAGCAGTTCTTTTTTCTCATCAATAACAAAATGGCATTATTCAAGGACCTGCTGTATTTCATTTATTCTTCACAGCCATCTATTGGATAGGTACTATTATCACACCATTTTACATATCAAAAAACTATGCCTTCAGAAAGATGAATACTGCGCGTTCTTACTTACATGTGGGATCGAATAAATGAACTCACAGAGAGTAGGACTGTTATTAGAATCTGGGAAGAATAGGAGGGAGGAGAGGAAAGATTGACTAATGGATATAAAATTACAGCTAGATAAGAGAAATGAGTTCTAGTAGTCTGTAACACTATTTGGTAAATATGGTTAACAATAATTTATTCCATTTTCAAAAGACTAGAAAAATTTTGGATGTTCACAACACAAAGAAATGGTAAATGTTAGAGGTGATGGAATATGCTAACTACCTTGATTTGATCATTACCCATTGTATACATGTATCAAAATATCACTATGTATCCCCAAAATATGTACAATTACGTGTCAACTAAAAATAAAAGGAAAATTTTTTTTTTAAATTTTAAATTGTGCCTTCATTGGGTTAAGCAACTTGCTCATGATCACACAGTTAGCAGTGGAGCTGGGCTTTCTGGTATCAAAACCCAGGAGTTTTGATACCAGAAGACATACTTGAAATTAGTACTTCCTGTTTCCTCTGTAAGAGAGAATAGCTTTTCTAAACCTTTTCAGAGAAAATAAAAGAGGAAACTCTTTAAATGTAAGTGTTGCTAGAACAAATTATTTTCATTGCATACAAACAACTGAACTACTACTCACAAATCATTCTCATTTCTTCATTAAAACAAAATGAGGAACTCTGGCTAGTCCAAATTACTATATATACATGAAAGAAATAAAATGACTTTATAAATAATCTATAATTCTAATTAGTTAAAAGGATGGATTTTAAATATTCATATTTTAGGCTTTTCATGCCATAGTATAAAATATGAATTTGAAAAAGTACAAATGTTATATTAAAATGTAAATGAGAAGCTAGTATATCGGGAATTCATCACCAAAAGAACATGTATTATTGATAAATTAACTATGAACGATTCTAAGCTGACAAAGCGTTTACAAGCATGTCCCAACTGAAATGCAGGACTTTAAGTGCTAAAATTGAGGAAACACCAGGCAAACTGGGATAAATTGATCCTCCTAATTCTGGAAAAGGACCAAGTGCCAAGGAAAGTCACTGTCCAGGAAAAGCACAAATGCCTGGGAAAACATCCTTATGATGTGATTTAGTTCTGAAAAAAAAAAATGCATGTGAAATTATATACCTTCTTATGAAATTGAGCAACTACGATTGTTCTATCTTATTTGGGCCCAAAATTTTTCCGGGAGCTAGAGAAAAAAAAATTTTAATTTCTTAAAATTCATCTGGTCCAGGACCCTTCTAGGGTGATATCAAAAAAACTGTCTGACTGGTAGAATGTTACAAATTCTTCTATTTAACTTGACTAATCTCTGAGAGATTAAGACGTCACCTGAAGTTATCATCTTTACATGCGGCTATAATTGGCGTATTCAATGTTTACTACTTTAACACACAATTTTTATTCTGGCTAGGAGGATGATAACTACAAATTCATGAAATTTATGATATTTTGCTAAAATTGTTTGTGGTGCATCTGAGAAAACATCCTGTCATGCATACCCAAAAATGTTATGTTTCTATTTTATTACTGATACTTACTAGACAGTAGCAATGACGTTTCGATTAAGTTAAGGTTGAATTTTTACAGATTTCACTATTTCATGGTCATAACAAATAAAACTAAGTTTGGACCCAGTCCTTTCACGTATTTGTCCCAGTGACAGTAAACTAAACCAGGCAAATAAGTTAATGAATTTAATTTAATTACAAATAGATCATTATCATGTTTATCACACTAGAATAATTTAAAAAGCAAAGAAAAATTAATTATATTTTTTAAAACATGGGTTGAATCTTATTCAGACTCTAACCATGGGGAGACCACTTGCTCAAGGCTTTTTGGGTGTGACTCTCCGGGCCATTGTCACACATATTTGGCTCAGAATAGATCTTTTTAAATTACTTTACAGAGTTTGGGTTCTTTTCCATTAACAAGTTTTAAGAGGTAAAAATTGAAGTCCATACATAAAATATTTCTTATATATGAGAATCTAAGACAAATATGCAATAATTGAAATACATGTCAATTATATTTTTGAATATAAAAAATTTAAACATTAAATTTTAACCACCCAAAGGATTAATCAAAAGAATTCAATAATGAGGACACCAAGAAAATCCTAATCAAACATATGCATGAAAAATTCAGCATACACATGTTCATTATATTATTTATAACAGGTAAAATGAGAAACATTCAAATGATCAGTTACACAAAATTAACTAAATAGATTATAGTACCATAAATGATGGACTGAGATGTAGCTTCTTAGAACCCCTTATTCAAACAACATAAAAAACGTAGGGAACCATCACAGTACATTGATAAATGAAATGGCAATTACAAAAGATATGTGCAGAATGATTGTTATAATAATGCACATATTTGGATAAAAAAATACTGAAGAAAATTCAACAAAATACTCTGGTTTAAGATATGATTTTAATTTTCTTCAAAATTTTCTGTTTTCTCTAAATCAAAAACAAATTGTATTTTTAACCAACTCTCCCTCTTTTACTTTTGGATGAATTTATAGTAGGTCAGTTCTAGTGCCTTCCCAGTGGCTTTGAAAGCTTCTCTCTATATGTTTATTAGTAATGTCTCGAGTTGAGATAAGAATTTAGAACATCATATTATTTATTAGGTAAGATGATTATGTTCTGATCTGTTTTATTTCAACTGACAATGTTTATAAATCAAATTTGCTCTTTTGCCTATGACAAGAAAATACTGGGCGATTTATGTTTTTATAACTTTCATTAAAAAACAATGAAACCTGAGAATCTGAGCATATGTTTTCAATATGCAAACCTATTCAGTGTTGCTTCATGTTTTTAATGTAAAGCTATAAATATTTTGGAACTGTAACTCTGCCTTCAGTCTTTTTTATCATCTCACTCTATCTTTCCAGTTCTGTAGAATTTTATTTAACCGATTGATGTGTTTTGTATAGCTAATATAAGTCAGTGTTTAACAAATATATAGTAGAAGTTCAGGTCTTTTTACAATAAACCTTGCACTCTTCTAGTGTAAATAGAGCTATAGGTTTAACGGAAGAGAAAAATGACATTTTATTTTTGTTTGTCTGTTTTTCGGAGTGATGAAGATTTTTACGGTAGAACTCAGCCCTGTACTAGCCTTTGGCAATGAACTAAGGAGATGAGGCTGTCAGCTCAAAGAAATATGTGAACTTGGAAAAACAGATTGTTTATGTTATTATCAGGAGGTTAGTCTATGGGCTCCGGGGCTCATAACCACCCCTGGATACACAGAAATTCACAGGCAGAGCCTCAAGCAGACCTAGGTATTACTGATTCTCAGCTCTGCCTTTGCTTCCCCAATTGCCATGGGGTCTGCTCAGAAGTTGGTAGGAATCCCCATGACTAAACCCAAGATGAAGCATCCCATGTTTGACATTCTAATTCCTGCTCTGCCCCTGGCTTTCCAGCGATCTCTGATAAGACACTTATCTGGTCTATGCCTCAAGCAACCTACAAAGTGAGAATAATATTTTGATCTCAAATCTCCAGGATGCTGTGATGGTTAACTGATAATTTAATTCTGAAGCTAAGAAGACACACAGCTATGCTTGAAGTTTTCAGTATATTCAAATAAACTCTTTAAAATCCTAGGAATCCTGACTTTCTCAAGTATCCACTGTAGAAATGAGGAGAAAGTAATTTAAGGAAGAAGAGGGTTTTCAATAAGCAGAACCACATGTTAATATTCTAGATCAACAAATTCCTACCAGACCTTAACATAAAAAGGTTATTTCTCCATCATTCATTGATCAGATGTAAAATTTATTTTATTTTTATAAAATTTAATATGCTCATATTTGCATTATTATGTGAGTTTTCTGACATCAACTTTTTTGTTGCAGTTGCTTGAACTGGAGTGAGGCAATGCATTAATTCACAGATCTCTATACCCTTACTCTAGTATCCTTCTTTTATTCGAAAGTAGCCACATCATTAGTGGTTATATTGATGCAGCTTTCAATGATTATCCTTACATAAAGAAGTCATACTATTGACAATATATATTCTCTCATGCATTTTTCCTTTAATTTCTCATAAAATAGTCTATTATACATGACTTCATTGAAATAAAGCAGCAAATACCATAACTGGCAAAAAAAAAAGTATACAAACACAAAATCAAAATGCTGTATTTTTATTATTGACAGGCAGGATAGCATGGGAGAGCATTAATTTCTTGGGCATAAAGAAGATACTTATCACATAGAATTGTTATAAAGATTAAAAGATCTAATCTTTCAAAGTTATTACAATAGTGTCTGGCACATAAGTCATCACTAAACATTATCAATTAATATTATTCTTTTATAAAAATACACAGCATTCTAGTCATCTAAAGTTCTGAATACCCAATAGGTAAAATCTAATATTATTTGTATTTTCAAATATTTAAAACTCTAACAATATAATAAGATTCCTAAAATTCTTGATTTGAGTTGAAGACAGGAACCTTAAAAAGAAAGTTATCTACTGTATCAACAAATAATTTGACTATTTTTTAAATGCTCTTTTTATGCAGATACTATGATATGAGATACAATCACTTCAAATACATCGTTCTTGCCTATACGAACTTTATATCTGGTATTGTCTGTCTCTGTGCCTTGCATATAATGAACACTAAATATATACTATTATTAATTTTATTATTAATATTTAAACAGATATTATAAACTGTCTTGTATTATTAGCTTAGTGCTAAATACATATTATAGATAGTGAGAGAGATGACTTCTAGATAGTTGTTCAAAGACTGCTTTGTGGCAGAATTAAATGTGAGCTCTTGCTAAATTAAGTAGAAAGGATTCTGTGAATTATTTTTTGCGATATTATACCATGTTACAACATACTGTGTATTATATATATAAACAAACACACATGCCAAGGTGAAATGATCTATACAAAAATCATCTCAAGACCTGCCCTCCACCCTTACCACTATCTATTTTTAAAATTGATAAAAAATATGAAAACTTAAGACATAATGACATACCCAAATTCTCAGTGGTGAGAAAAAGACTAAAAATAGAAAATAAATAGGTCTTCTATAAATCTCACTAGGAAAAACAGACAAAAATCTAGGGCACAGCAAATAGTTAAGAAGGAGAGGACAACTAAACTGGCCATAGAACCTCCATGATTTCTGTCCCTCACTGCTACAGTTTGGATGTTTGTCTCCTGGAAACATGTTGAAATTTGATCCCCAGTGTTAGAGATTGGGCATAATGGGAGGTGCTCAGGTCATGGGAGTGGATTTCTCAGGAATAGACTGATCCCTGGGGACAGGGGCACATGAATGAGTTCTCACTCTCTTAGTTCCCAGGAGAGCTGGTTGTTAAAAAGAATCTAGTGCCTCCCCCGGACCCTCTCTCTCTTGCTTCCTCTCTTACCATGTGATCTCTGCACATGCTGGCTCCCCTTCCCCTTCCACCATGCGTGGAAGCAGCCTGAGGCTTTCACCAGATGCCCCATCTTCCAGCCAGCAGAAATGCAAGCCAAATAACCCTCTTTTCTTTATAAATTACTCACCTAAGATATTCCTTCACAGCAACACTGAATGGTCTAAGACATTCACCCTATGTTTTTCTATCTTGGTGTTCTTTGCTTGACTGTAGAATACAGAAATAGCTACTCAAACATGCTAAAAGACCACTCTGAAAACCAGATTTGATTTCTGTCATACCTGGGTATCATTTCCTTAAAACATGAATCTTCTTTGTCCCACCTCAGCACTGTCTAAGTGAAAACAAATCACGATCTTCTTCCAGATATTACCTCATACAGCTTATGCCCTTCCTACCATGGTATTTAATTGGGTAATATTTTTGAATACTTACTACTTAAAAAGTACTGAAGAAACATGTAAATAAGAGAGCGATAAGTGTGGTTTTGAGAAACAACAATGGAGAGAACATGCTCTCTCAGAGTAAACATCTTAAAGTCACTGATGGCAGCAGACCACAGACCAGAGAAGACCATGAACCTATAATGTAGTGCCCATGTATTTTTTTTTTTGATATAAGAAGAGAATGAGTTCCAAATAAATATATGAAGTACCTTTTTCCCTCAACTACTCTTCTACTGGGGAGAAAAGGTTTTCACAAATTTATTATAACAGAGCACAAAACAATAGATGATGGTGCCACATCCTTGAGTTTCTAGAAGGCACAGCATATGGATCCCCAGCATACAGCAGTACTCAAAGCTTGGAACACAGTAGTTATTCAATAAACAACTACTGGGTAAACGAGTGTCATTAGTAGAAGTGATAGAGAGAAATGTTCCTTTCAGCTGTACATTTCATCAAGTCTTTTCCTGAATCCCCATGATTACAGGTCAGGAGTAGATCCTTTGGGGATGCAGAGATGGATAATGAACACTACGCCTTCAAAACATCCTATTTCTTCGTCATAATCCCTCAACGAAGTGAAAATTTTCATGGCCAAAGAAAATTAATTTCCAAAGAAAAGGAGAACAAAAAACAAACGCATCATTCAAGACTTCCCCACAGCTCTAGATGGGCCTCTCTACAAACTCTTCTGAAAACATTATTTTGGAGCTTCAAGAGTAAAAGGAGAAAAGACTCTAACAGAACCAAAACATACTACATAGAAGTTCATGCAGAGATGCTCACATTAAGGTGAATGAAATGGCATTGGAACTATGAAAATGTCATCGAAATAATAAAGATAAAATGTGTAAAAAACGAATAAATTCTGTAAACAACAAACTTTTGTCTACATAAAAATTAAAATATTCCATTTCCAGACTGCATACCTGTGTTTACCTCTCTTCCTTCTGAAATCTTGTTAAAATAACAATAAGAGTGTAACAAAGCTATAATCCAGCAACCAAGAGAACAGGTGGGTGCTAGAAGTGAATGGCATATTTCAACCAAGTTCTAGAAGAATGAAAGCATACTGTGTAAGAGACAGAAGGGAGCAGTATCTTCTAACAGTGCAGAGTGCAAGCCTGCTCATTAGAAATTTCAAAAAGATCTGAGCATCTACATGATCTGACAGAGCCTGACAGTAAGAAACCAAGCATGAGAGGATGAGTTAAAGGTCTCTATATGGGATTTTTAACCCATACCCATTTAAATCTATTGCGTGCAGAGTGCCACCAGGCAAACATTCATACTCCAGAGAAAAACAAGCAGTCCTTGCTATTAATAATAGAATGAATTATCAGCAGACAACTAGGACAGCTAATGGAAGTGTTGACACTCAATAACATCCTCTGCATTTGGGCATTAGTGCTCCAGAATTAAGACCAGCTCCCAGTCTGCTTTCACTGGAACAAAAATCTGACAGCCCTCTAGCTAGGTCCACATATCCAGAAACTCTCTGTCAGGCTCTTTATTGAGTCATCCTTTGACGTAGCATTGTTTCGAATACCACGGATATGTAAGTACTGTCAAAATCTGCACCACCATGTCTATTTTACATGCTTTTCAAACCCCGAAAAGCAAAGAAGAACTCTTAACCCACCACCCCTCAAACCTTTTCCCTGTTCTGTTCTATTTTAGGAAATAAATGGTAAAACCAGCCATTCAATGGCTCAAGCCAAAACCCATACATTTTTCAGCAGTCCATAAGCAAGTTCAGTCAACTACAACTCCAAAAGCTATTCCAAACCAATCCACCTTTCCTCACTCTGCTGCAACCACTGAAGTTGAAACCAATGTAATCTTTCAACTGGATTCTCACAATGGCTTTTTAATTGCCTACCTCTTCCCCTGGCTTTTATTCTAATTTTTTACAATGCACTCTCTCTCTGTTGAGAAGCCAGAGTGATCTTTCTAAAATGGCAATCAAAACTTGTTATACCTCTGCTAGGATCCATCCAAAGCACTTCCCTGTCACTCCAAAGCACTTCCCTGTCACTCAGAATGAAATCCAAACCTGATACCCAGGCTGGAGGACCCTAGGTGATGTTTCCCTGCTAGCTTCCCTCATTTCATCTCAGATCTTTCTCCCTCTTTCTCAATCTGCTGTAAACACATTGGTCTTGGGTTCATCAGAGATTTCCAAAGACTACTCCAACCTCAGGACATTTCTAATTGCTCTTCCTTCTGCCTAGCATTTCTTTTTTCAGGTCTCAGCTTCCTAAGAGGTCGTCCCTGACCACCCCCAGGCCCTCTCTACCTGTGAAAAAGTTTCCATAGTTGGAATTTTCTTCATGTTATAGCTATAGACACTATGTTTATTTTTGGTTTACTCATATAATATTATTCTCCTACTCAGAATAAAAGCTCTGTGAGCCCAGTTATCTGTTCTGTTTCCCACGGTATCCATCTGTAGTGCCTAGACCGTGCCTGGGGCACAAGTGCTCAAAAGACTTTGCTAAATAACTGTTCAAAATGTCTTCAAATGAAAGAAAAAGACCAATTTAAACCAACTCCAGAAAGAGAAAAAACAGAACTTACGTGGTAGCAAGAGAATAACTTTGAGACAATTTTAATAATTAACTCAGGAATATGTAATAAAACTATCAGAAAACAAGAGTTCATAGAAATGAGAACAATGATTTCTAAAATATTAATTTCTCTGTGCAATAGAATGAAAAATATGAATTTAATAGTACTGGAAGATAAATATAAGGAATCGCCTAAATGTGCTATCAAAAAATAAGAGATCAAAATTAAGAAAGGAAAGATAAAGGATTCAGACAATGTATCCAGGAGGTGTAAGACCCAACTAATGGGAATTGCTAAAAGGGAAACACAGAAAAGTGGGGAGGAAGGAAGCATACTAACGAGCTTGGGCTGCTGTAACAGAATTGCACAGACTGGTCAGCTTAAACAACAGAAATTTATTTTTTCACAGCTCTGGAGGCTTGAAGTCCAAGATCTAGAGATCTAGATGCTGACAGGGTTGGTTTCTGGTGAGACCTCTCATCCTGGCTTACAGATAGCTGTCTTCATGCTCTGTCCTCATATGGCCTTTCCCGTGTGTATGTGGCAAGAGAGAGAGCTATGGTGACTCTTCTTCCTCTTTTTAGGACACCAATCCCATTGGGTTAGGGCCCCACCCTTATGACCACATTTAACCTTATTTACCTCCATAAAGGCCCTATCTCTAAATACAGTCACACTAGGGGTTATAGCTTTCCCGTATGAATTTGAAGGAGACACAATTAGTCCATAATAGGAAGTAAATCATTTTTTAATGCATGGAAGAAATTTTGCAAACGCTAAAAGGAGACATAAATCTTAAGATTCAAAGAACTTAGTAAACACCAAGTAGATGGTTGTTTCTTTTAAAGTTCTATATCTCACAGTGAAATCTAAGAACAGGATAAAAAGAATATGCTCTAATCTTCCATAAGACAATGAGTAGGAATAAAAATCAAGTCACCTACACACGAACAAGAATTATACCTACATTAAACTTTTAATGAGCATCAGTGGGTCTCATAAGGCAATAGAGAGGAAAATAATTTTCAACCTAAAATTGTCTAGCCAGCTGAAATTATTAGGTATGTAGGCAAAGTAAAGTTTCATTTTCAGGTTAAACAAGGACACCTAAATTTTTTTCACACATCTTTTGTAGGAAGTTGATTGAGGATACCATCCAGCAAAATGAGAAGGAAACCAAACAGCATCAGGAACAGCAGAACGATCAGAAGCAGTGAAAACAAAGCAAAAGACAATACAGGCAAAAACACTGACAGTGGTGCAGCAAGTTGACAGAAATCAGTCCATGCAGGAGCACAAGAAGAGAGGACTCCAGAAGAAAGATCCCGGCTTAAAGGAGAGTGCCATAGATGAGATAGGTTAGAAGAGATAAAAAATTAGAAAAGAGATAAAATGAAATTTTAAAGGGATGAGATTTAAAAGTCCCAGGGGAAAAATCAACAAAATAAAAAAACTATAGAAGAGATAACATGTGATTAAGTCATAGTATTTGATTCTGCAGAGAACAATTTTCAGGAGGTCATAATACCACAAATAAAAATAAAACGAAGATAAAATATCTCATGAAGTCCAAAGGCACACAGAGACTGGGAGAAAAAATATGTGTAACATGTAAGACAAAGAATTTACACCCAAAGAATTTACAGGAACAAACATAAATTTACACGTAAATGACAAACGACTCAATAGAAAAATGGGCAAAAGGTATAGCGAGGCAATTTATGGAAGAGGGAATGGCAGCAAACATCTGAAAAATTGGTTATTCTCACTTATAGCCCAACAAATGCAAATCAAACTAGCTTAGAGATATCACTTTTCACCCACAATATTAGCAGAAATAAAATTTTGGTAATATATATAGAAGTGGCTAGTGGATGTAGAAATAGGCATTCATATTCAATGTTGAAGCAGGTACAAACTATTAAGAGCTTTCAGGAAAGTAATTCAACAGTGTCTGTCATAACTAAATGCACATAATCTCTGCCCCAGTAATTCCCCTTTCGGAATCATTCAACAGATATAAAAGCATTAGTATGTAAGAATATCTCCACCTTGGTGTCTATGGAAGTATTATTCACCGTAGCCAAAAAAAAAAAAAAAGACCATTATACAACTGTCCTTATTAAGTATTAGTAATGTAATTGAATAAATTATAGCATATCCATAAGACAGACTATTAAACAGCTATTTCTAAAACTAAGTAGGGTCAGTGGTTTGGAAGCATATTTATTATAGATCACATTAAAATAATACAAATTTTTAAAAAGAAAATTTCAAAGCAAATGACAGGATTTTATCCATAAAAATTAAAAAATTAAATACATTAAATAATTAATTCAAAGAAGCATATAGAGTAGGTTCCTATTTTGAAAAAAATAGAAAAGCACATGTGTATGCTTTTATACACATGTACGTACATATATGTACATGTATAGGCATCTATATGTATATGTGTACAAATATATTAATACATGTATTTAATAGAAAGAAAAATGTGGAAATATACACACATGAAACTATCAACAACAGTAATCTTAGATTTGAGGGAGTAGGGGATAAAGAAAAAAAATTTTATATCCTTTTAGTGTTTTCTAATTACAAGAAACATGTAATTCTTTTTATTTATGAATTCTAATCAAAATAAAGATCAGTAAAATATTTTTAAAATACAAGGAACAAAAAAGAAGAATCAATTATGGAATTAAACCCAATTTTAAAAATAGAGGAAAAGAAATCTCCAGAAGGAGTTATTTGAGTTATTTGCATTACAGAAGAATTCACGGACAACATGAAATCAATAAAATAAGACACCCAAGGTGAAAGGAAAAGACAATAGAATAAAGGAAAAACACAATTGCAAAGCTAAAAGGACAAAGTAGGGATACAGACACCATAACACAAATAATAAATAAATACAAAATGGAATATATGGAACCAAATATTCAATTACAGGCCACATGAATGCAAAGAATGAAAACAAAGAGATTACTAATACCTTAGAAGAGGGTTAATAGATAATATCAGATAGATAATGATGATCCAACCAAAGAAAATCAATTGTTCTTCATTCCGGTGAAATCTTCTATTCTATTCTATGTATGGAACAGAGAAAACAGTTGATTTTTTTATACAATTTCCATGAAAAACAAAAATCAATAGATCTGCCAATTAAATGAGCCTACTGTGTTTGAGAAAATGAAAATCATTATTAAAATCGGAGTCATCAAAACTGAGACCTGCGCTGAAAAATTTTCCAAATTTCAAAAATGAAGAATCAGTTCAACAGGAATTTAGTCAGGAAAAGCAGAAGAAAGAAGGGAAGGAGAGAAGGGAAGGGAGAGGAAAAAGGAAGGAAGGAAGAAAAGAAGGAGGAGGGGGGAAGAGAGGAAAGGAGGAAAGGAGGAAAAGAGAAAACCAGGCATGAATATGGCTAGTAGAATAAAGGAGAAAAATTGATACCAAGAAAGTGAGAATGAGTGGTTTCACCAGTGTTAGCCTTCCTACTAGATCTCTCTCAAAACCTGCCCTGAGGACAGGGAGTTGCCAAGTTTATTACACTTGCCTGAATGATCAGTTGGTGAAATGCAGTCATTTATTTGTATTTTAACTCTGAATAAAGCTTTAAATCACTGAAGGAGAAAGTTAATTAGGAAAATATCAAACAACAAGGAGTTAGTGGAGAAAGTATTTTAGAAGTTTGAGACATCTAGAAATCACTTCATGCAGAAGGTAATACCAGTCCTTTTACAAAGAAAAAACAATTTTAAAATTTTTCTTTAACATACTGTATCCTATCCTAGCTATCTGCTTTTTGAGACAAGAACCAGAAATGCAGTCAAAAAGTTGCAAAAGCATTTGCAATTGTGATCAAGAAGAATATTCAAAGTTTCTAAGTGCAAAGAAAGACTTTCTATCCTCTGATCCTTAGGATTTGAGAAGATCTTGAAAATTAAATATCCTCTCAAAACAAATAAAAGCACAGAAACATCCTTGCCGGATCCTAATTCCCTCTTCAATTCCTGCATCATTTAACTCAGTTGGTTTTCTCAGCCCAGTACTTCTTTATGTTCAGTCTCACATATTATATGATGGCATAAATGCATGTGAATATTGTACCACTTTACCTATGGGACATTGTTGCCAAGGTTAGCCTGGCTGTCACCGGAGCTGGGGAGCAAAGAGTTAAAATCATCAGTCTAGACCTTGTCTTAAGATCCTCACAAAGCAAGGAATTATATTTGCAAATACAATTAAGTAGTGGTGAAGGCTAGCTAAACCTAAGTGGTAAATAAGCATTCATGAAGATTTAATGGGAAAAGGTGACAAGAAAGTTTCCATAACAAGTACAGAATTCCATATGCTGCCTTAATTCTTTTCTGTAATATGGTAGGACTATAAATAAATTTTTTTAAAAAAAAATCAAATGCCATCGTCAAAAGGCTGGAGAAAATTGAATCAAATTTCGTCTGAGACACAGTTCTCCAGTCTCAATATTATTATTACAAACATATTTCAGTGAAATGAAAAGATTATTAAAGTAATATTAAATGTCATCAGCACACATTAAAAACCAACACCTTTGTAGCAAATGAGATGTGTTTAAAGTTGAACTTAAACCAGTAATATCAAACAAGAAATAATGGAAAGCCATTGATCTGAACAAACTATGATTTTCTAGATCAGAGTGCAACTATTTAAGTGCAATGAAAATAATTCCAGGTCATGTCATGATCCTATAAAAATTTGTCGTCTGTGATATTGGATTTTGCATTTGACTCTAAAAGGTCAGAAGAATAGCAAGAAAGCTACGGTTCCAGTTTATCCATAAATCATTTTGTATTCATAGAGGCACTGCTTCATTGGCAAGAGAACTGCCTAGAAACCAGATTGAAGGTGTCTATGAATTGAGTAGGTTCCAGATGGGCAGTGATCTGCACAGTGACCACACATCTCAAAACTTTGGGGGGGGGAAATATATATATATATCAAAGTTGAGATGGTTCAGATGAAGATACTTTTCAAAGTTCTGCATTTTTATAGATGCAGAACTGCTATCACTAGTCTTTGGATTGCTTTCTAATTATAAACTCTTAAAAAATCATTATTCATTATCAAAACCATGTTTTAAAGTTTTAAGTCATTGAAGGGATGGGATAAGATCATGCACTATTTTTCTTGTTACCTACCTTCTGGTCATTCTATATAGGTCAAATACCCCCTGATATGGTGATATAGTGTTATTCTGTCCTTCCAAAGAGTATATTAACACGCATACACAGACCCCTTACGAATATACAGTCATTCCCAGGGCTACGCCTAGACTTTGTCACTAGTAATAACAGCATTGTCATCATCTCAATGTCAAGATTCCCACTCTTTGACCACCACTGTGTGTCTTTCTAGCTCCACTTCCTCTAGCACCCAATTCAAACAATTCTTAGAACTCACCAGAAACTCCAGTCCATTATCCCTCCATATAGCCTTCATCTATTACTGCATGCGCGTAACTATACAGTAAGGTGCATATTGTTTTCTTTTAAAAAGCAGAGGGATCAGTCATCCTCCACACAGTCCTTTAGGTCTTTACAAGTCTTGAATTTAAAAAAAAAAAATACATGAGTGGATTAATAAAATTTGGTATATGGAGAAATATTCAGCTTTAAGAAACAATGGTGATGTAGCACCTCTTGCATACTCCTGGATAGAGCTGGAACGCATTCTACTAAGTGAGGTATCCCAAGAATGGAAAGACAAACACCACATGTACTCACCATCAAATTGGTATTAACTGATCAACACATAAGTGCACATATAAGAATAACATCTATTGGATGTCGGGCAGGGGGGAGGGGGGGAGGAGGGAGGAGGGGACGGGTATATGCATACACAAAGAGTGCAATGCACACCACCCGAAGAATGAACATATTTGAAATTCGGACTGGGGTGGGGAGCAAGGGCAACACACATAACCTAAACATCTGTACCCCCATGATATGCTAAAATTAAAAAAAAAGCCCACAAGGTATTTTCAATATTAATAATTGGATTAGGAAAAAGCATACTATTTACTTTGTTTCGCACTGTACAAATGTGCTACAAGTATCATAAGTTCCAAAGATTCATGATAATCCTGCAAAATCGAGCATCAGGACCTCCCTATCAAAACCTTAGAGTTAAGAAGAGGAACCTACTACTCCGTCAACAGAATTCTGTGCCGATATGCTTCATATTTCTGAGCACATTACCTAGTCTCTTTTGAATATGCTCTTAGTATAAATCAGCACAACAACTTAAAATTTAAATGAGTATATACCTCCTTTTATTATTATAAGTCTTTTATTAATATAAGGTCAAATTTGATTGAAGTGAGCAAAGAGAGACAAAAGGTAGTGACTCAGCCGAAGGCTCATCCCTGGAGAGTCTCGTCTGTTGCTCAGCTGCTACCGCCTATTCTGCTTCCAATTTAAAAGTAGTAAATCTGGAGATAATCTTTTGAATGGCTTCCAGTCACTGACATATATTTTATAGCTTCCATGGAAGTGTAACACTGATCATAAGTAAGATTTGTGAAACGTCAAGTAGCATTAGATCCTCAAATTTAAAATGAAGATTCGCATTCCGCAAGGCTGTTGGAGACAGCCTTAAGCCAAATCAGCTCATTTGACTCAAGGCAAATCTGCGCAGAATTGTTATAAACAGAGAGCTAACTTGGGGAGAACTTTTACAGGCTAGCCAGTAGCCCATTCAACTTTCTAACAGCTTGAACTCATACCCTGATCACTACAATTGTGAGGAAGCCAGCCAATAAGAGTGTGAAATGTTCCAATATTAATATTAGTAATAGCTTCATTTTCTTAATACTTGCTACATGCTAGGCTCGTGCAATTCACTAAACATTCACTTATTCAACAAGTATCAATCAGGGTTTCAAAAGTGATAATAGAGTTGGACTCAGCAGCTCATCTCCCTTGGTCTACCATTTATAACTAAATGATTTGGGACACAATATTTCAATTCCTACCTGTAAAACAGGGTAAAAATAATACCTACCTCACAGGTTATTAGAAACAAATGAGTTGGTACACATAAAGCCCTGGGAAGTGCACCTATCACAGAGTAAGCTCTCAATAATGAGGTTGTTATTGTGCATGACAACCACATTCCTCGTGATTACTGGTCCCTGGAAATATGATGGTGATCAAGATAGCCAAGTTCCCTTACCTCAATAAAGCTTACATCCCTATGGGTGAATAAAATAATAAATTTTAACAGATAACTTTGTTTTGTGACGAAGAAAACAAATATGGTGATTAGACTGGTAACAGCTAGGTGTAGACAGCTAAGATGAAGGAAGGTAGGTCTGTTTGTAGAGTCATCATTTGAGATGAACTTAAAGGATGACAGTGAGCTACTCATACCAAGAACTTGGGGGAGAGGGGACATTCTGGAACATTCCAAGCAGAAGAAACAAGTGCCGAAGCCCAGAGAAGATAAAATAAAAGAGTAGCCAGATCTCTTAAGTCCTTGCAGGCCATAGAAAGGAGTTTAGATTTATTCTAAAGCAAAAGGAAAATGCTGAAATGTCTTAAAGGAAAAAGTAACATAATCTGATCCAGTTTGTTTTTTTTTTTTAAATCACTTCCGTTTCTGTGTGATCGGCCCAGAAATGGAGAAAACCAAGAAAACAAAGAGGGAGACCAATAGGCAATCATTGCAGTGTTCTAGAGTTGGATTAGGACAATGGCAACAGCTAGGAAAACAAGTAAATAGAATTGCAACATGACTTGGAAGTAAAAATATAAATAAATAATAATGACAATAAACTTGTAAAATAGGTAACGTGGTTATCCTAACTTTATAGATTAAAAAAAAAAAAAAGTAAGGCTTATAGAATTTAAGAAGTTAGTCAAAGAGGAACCAGGGTTCAAGCACAGGAAATTCTAACATTTAGATGTTAGGATCAGAAGTGCGGTTGTGTGAAACATTAGTATTCACTTTAATGCTTCTAAGTCAGCCTGTCTCGAGTCAAACCGAACACGAGGAAATGTTCTGTAAGCATGCATCTGTTGTATATTTGCTCTTCGGAGAACCTCTAGTTTTGTTTTATTTAAGTGTTGTAAGTTGTCATTTTTTTATTTTTTCTTTCTGCCTTCCCTTTAGTCTCCTAAAACATGCTCTTAAAGGAAACACTGCAGGGTAACTTTTTCCTGTTTGGATTTCTACTTGAAACAAGACTGTTTCTGTTGCCAGGTTCTCCACAAGGTGGATTCCTTTCTGAAACTTGTGAACTTCCACTTGAGAAAAGGAACTTGAACTCTTAATTATCTCTCACCCTACTTACCCGCATAAGGGAATCAGAATTACAGGATTATTATTTTGCCATGAGCTGATCTTCACCTGAAGCAGGATTATTGATGCAAGGAGAAAAACCTTTCAAAAGATCATTTTAATTTCAGGGCTCTGCAGCCAACATTCCCAGACTCTTTAACAAAGTCATTACTTTTCAGAATTTGGCACTGCACCTCCCTGAACGCGTTCTCACGCCAAAAATCTCTTGACTTATATGACTGTCCACAGCTGTAGAAGTTCATAATGGAAAGTATTAAAGTATATTAGGAAGATTCTCAAGGGAAAGAACAAAGAGTGAGAATTTTCTGGAATATATTTAGCTAAAGTCGGTAACTTTGCCTGATACCTTCTCTCCAAACATTCGCAGGAACGTTAAGTTTTGAGATTTTTTTTTATTTAATTCAGAGAAAAAAAACTATGGCGCTACATGGGAGAGCTTAGTAAATGGTACAAAGTTCAAAATGAGGAAAGAGGAAAAAAAATGAGTATGTTCCCTTTACTAAAGAGTATTGCTCTAACAACTCTCACTCTTATTAGACATCTTTAATGCAATTTTACTTCTCTCTTCTAAAAGCATCTTTAAAAATAAAGTTATTCGAGGCCAATTCTTTAGGCTGACCTTACTTTACATATTTTGTATATTGACATTGACTGGCCTTTCTACCTCAGTAAAATATGTGTAGAAGGAAGCTGAAAAAGAGGAGATGGAAGAGAGAGGTGAAAAAGAATCAAACATTCACAATCTATCCATTACATTTCCTAGAGCTCCTCAATTTTCTCAGCTTCGCCCATTTTTCATTTTCTGGGTCAAGAGGAGATCGCAGCATGTTGAAATGAGGTAAAGTACAATCGTAGAAGAACATGGAACCAGAATCGAGACTGAAACTGAACACAGTAATGATCTACACGTAATATTATTAGAAACGAGCCTTTACCCCCGTATATGATGTAATGAACTTCAGTTGACTTTCAGGACTGGAAAAGTGGCACATTTTTTTCTACATGTTGCCAAACTCCACTGTAAACTTCCAAAGGGCTTATTTTGTATGGCTCTAGTACAAAGGCATGTTTAAGTTATTCGGCTCAATGTTCTCCATGAGCATGAAAAGATTTGGCAATGGTTGTAATTACTAGAAGATCCTAAATAATATAGGTCACTGATGAGGCTCAGCTGCAGCTTTGGGATGCTCCAACCTTAGTGACAAATTCCTTTAAACTCTTCACACTGGGTACTCTATGTATATAAGGGGGGTGTGTGTGTGTGTGTGTGTGTGTGTGTGTTTATATATATATATAAAATAATTATTTAAAGCTTAAAGGCTGTACAGATAAGTGTGGCACATTTTTACTTACACCTTATTTTCCCCGATTGGCATATTGAAAATTTTCAGTGGAAATGAGAAGACAGGATTAGAAAGAAAACAGTTCCCTGATCATCTCCTTCCTGTCTCCCATACTTCTATTCCTACCATTGTAATTAGCATAGAGCTGGTCACCTCCGTATCTAGTAGTATCCTGGTAAATGTTGAACACCCAGTTCTCCCAATAGCCTTGATCTGTAGCATTTGACAATATCTTGGTGTAAATACTTCCATCATGGTCCATTTCAAGCTCCCAACATGATACCACTGAACATCGAGTTGGGAAGAGCTACACACAACCAGCTCTGATCAACCCCCGTGAGCACTGCAGCACACCACCGACAGCTGCTTCTTTGGGGGACAACAGGGAGGATGAGGATGACAGTGAATTGAGGACGAGAAGGCCAAATTGTTAGCCACCACGATGCTTGTTATTATCATTTTGCCCATTCTTATCTAAATGCCGCTTTTTGCTTTAGGGAATAAAATCTTTAACATCTTACCTACATGTTTTACATAACTATAAAAGATATGTTTGGTACATAATTAAAGTTCATAGGAACAAGAATTCAATAGTTCACATTTATTTTTGCATCTTTTCTTTTGTTGGCATGGTATAGATCATCCAAAATGAAAATAATCATGGTTGGGATGTGGCAAAGTCATAATATGTAATCAAAATGTTTGTACCCCCATAATTTCCTGAAATAATAAAAAAAATGTCGGTATCTTTATGGGATTAAGATAGGCTCTATTGTATCATCCCAAAAGAGAGAAGTTTCTGGTTTTTGATATGAAGTGATGTTTTGGCTGATCACTATGTAGTTAACACACGAATGAAAAGATCACATAAACGGAATTCATTGTAATGATAATGAAAAAACATTAAATATCTGTTATTTGGCTTCTTACACAAATACATATATAATTCAAAAGGTTCACTATACCTGAACACTTTAACTAATACCTTTCACCTAACACCTTGACAGTTCTTCTAGTCTATTGAAAAAAGCAAGTCTAATCCTGAGCAAAACCGAGATATTGAAACTTCGAGACAATTCACATTCAATTACTACTGAGTGTCTTGATGTGTCTTCTCCGGGAGCAGATACTTCCTTTTGCATGATTCAGAGATCAATTCCCTACATAGACTAGGAGAAGTAAAATTGTTCAAGAAAGCATATTCACCGAACCACTTACTTTATCTGAAAACGTATGTTCCTCTCTTGGCTTAAAAAGTGAAAGACAAAGCAAATTTGCTTTTGTGAAGTGACAACGCTGTGCCATTTTAAATAATTCTAATTCTAGCATCTACAAATTCTAATCAATGTAGATAAATGCATCATCTGTGGTCTTATTCCAGCCTTCAGCTCTTTCCGTCAATGCCTTAGCATCTGGCCACATGTGGCTATTCGAATTTAAATGAGCCAAAATTAAAATAAAATTTAAAATTCCTTTACCAGTCACACTAGCCATATTTCAAGTGCTCAGTAACCACATGTGGCTAGTGGCTATCATGGTTAACAATGTAGATATAGAGCATTTACATCATCACAGAAAGTTCTATTGGACAACATTAAGATACTCTGGCCCCATTAACTAGCAAATGAGAAAAAACTGAAATTACCATTTGCCTTAACCTATTGGATCTTCTCATAGAAACAATTTTGGTCCAGAAGCATCTTTTGAATAGTCAGATGTTAGGAGCATCGTAACCCAGAATCCAATATCCTTGAGTGAATATGCAGTTTTTTTCTTTCATATATAATGGGGGAAAATGGGGGAAAAAATGTATTAATTCACATTTAACATAGTAATTCCCAAGCATCACATGTGCCAACAGGAGAAATAAGATTCTGGCTGCCCCAAACTGATTCCTTCCCCTTATTTTGCAATTCCCCTGACCCTGGTATAATAGAAATTTTTACAAAAAGCAGTATTTTAGTCCTTGGGAAGAAAGCCCCCAAGTGCTCCCCAATCCCTAAGCAGCCCAGATGTTTCTCTGCTGAATCCTGACTCTCTCCAGCTGGATGCTAAAGCAAGTTCAGAGAGCCTCCTCTCTTGGGTTTATTAGCGAAGCAGAATTTTCCTTCTTTGACACTCAAAGGCTAATTATTGTCCTTGAGTATTAAAAATTCACTCAGTGACTCCAAAAAAAAAAAAAAATCAAAATTCAAACTTAAAGCCAGCAGTTGCTGAATTAAATTTCGCAGAACCTCAGATGATTAATTTCCAACTCATTCAGCAACAACTCCGTCCCTGGGCACAATCCGCACTTTTTCAATACAGTGGTTATCACAGTAGTAGAGGTATCAGCAAAACCAATGCTATGGAGGTTAAAACACAATGTTTTGTAATTATACACCTGCCTGTCAGAGGTTCCTTGTCTGGTCCAACAATCTGTTGATGATAGAAAACAGATTAGATGGGGAAAAAAAAAAAAAGAGGAAAAACATTTCTGCATGAACCTGCCTGATTGTTCTAGATAAGCTGAGCAGAAAACAACACAGAGCTGTCTATCTTGACACACAGGATTAAAAAATGACGTTTCCCAAAAAATACAGTACAGAGAAGTTACCATGGTCGGAAATAAAAGAGCCCTGTCAGAATTATGTTTTCAGTTCATCCTTTTCCTATCCTATGTCACTACCACCCTGTCCTTTCCCACTGATTCTCTTTCTTGTCTGACACCCATTCGTCCTTATCTGGAGGCTGTACAGCAACACAGTCGGAATCTGAAAATACCTGGTCCCTGAGCTCCAAAAGGGATATATTCTCCCGATCTCAAAGCGTTCTCAGATAGCACCATGAATGTGCCACCCATTTTCGCAAAAATAGAGAGAATTTCACAATAGTTCATAGTTTACTTTGCTTTAATTGGTGGAGGGTTAATTTATTTAATTTAATTTGAGTCACGTTTTCTTTTTTCTTTTTTCGTTTTCCTGTTTCACTACTGTAGCTGGTAATTTGGGGGCGGGGGTTCTTTCCCTATGTTTCCTTTTTTTTTTTTTTAATTTAAAACTGTGGGTTGTGATATGATGAAGTGAGTCAAGCACTTTCCAAGGGAATCCTAAAGCATAGTGTTTATTTTATATACCGTAAGTCATTTCCATTGCAAAAATTGTGAGCACAGATCACGGAGTAAATGTCTGCAAATGGTTTCCATTTCCTCCTTGAATATCGTTTGCCTGGGCACCTTGAATGTAGTTCATTTGCGTGTGGGCAGTTTGCAGGTTGGTCGTGGCACAAGGTTTTTTTTTGTTTTTTTTTTTACCTAGTGGAAAGTGGACATTCTATGGCCCTTCAGTTCCCTATTGCTTTAACCTCCACTAGGTCATGAAAAAACTATGAGCAAGTTTCCTTTCTTCTCTATTTGTTCTGTCATCTGTAGAATTTAGCTGAGGTATAAAGAGGCACCTTCTTCTCATTAATCATTGTAAGTAAAGGAATAATTTTGTTGCTGTGAATGTTTTGGGCATCATTCCCATCTCAAAGCAGAAGATGTTAAGCTGACCCATTTTCTCATAAGATGTATGTTTTTGCATCTTCAACCAATATTCCTTAGTCTGCTAACATACATCAGAAAGTAGAAAGATAAATAGACTCACCTGGCTGTTTTGAGGCAGCGGATTAAACCATGCAGCATATAGAAGTTACAGCTTCATGCCTTATAGTATAATAAATAACTTCAAAAATAGATAAATTATTTGTAAAATAAAACTTTGAAATAAGCCAGAAGGCTATGAATACAAAACACTGAATGATCAAGTTGAAAGAGAGACCTCACTTAGCTACCAAACTTGATTAAGAGTAAAGCAATTATGCAAGGCACAGGAATGTTGGGTGAAAATGCCTCTAAATAAATAATAATGCAGCATTTGCTTTGCAAATATTTTAAATGCCTTTCTTTCCCTCTTTTTCCTACCCTGTAACTTGGACTAGCCTCCTTCGTGAGTGGGAGAGGAGCCCTCCAGAGACCTAGCAGGGTCATGGTAGAGTCCAACAAAAAATGAATCATGATTCGAATGTCCTAAGCTAGCTTTTCTCTAACATCTTCAGAAAGAAATGCTCTTTTTACCTTGTATTTATCCTTATGTTTCCTCTCTTGCCATCACAGAGCTAAGACCATAGGAGTCAAGAGTAAGAGAAGAAGGGGGCCACCAGATCTGCTTCTAATCCAGGCCTTACACTAGGCAGGAAAATGCTCCATTGAGGTGCTTGCTCACTCCATTCCCCAAAATAAGATAGAACACAGAGTATCCTACGGTCAAGTCCCCAGTGAGTGATGTCATACACAATTGCCTTGACTGTCCTTCGTATCACAGCTATTTCTTGACACCCCAGGTGAAAATAAGCAGATGGTGTATTATTCAGATCCTTGCACGATGTAGTCCTTTTATCAAAACAGCATCAACATTACAGATAAGGAAACTGAGCCTCAGAGAGGTCATGAGACAGGACTTCAACAATGGGTCTCCCAACCGTCAGACACTGCTCGTCCCTCCAACGTCCTGTTTCAATTGTCTTTCACCTCACTGAGAATGTGAAAAGTAAAATGCATATTTTAAAGAAGCATGCCATATGCAAGTACACCATGTTGGTTATCTTTTATTATTTAGTTGAGAGTTAAATTAAATGGTTTCTGAAATGACCAGGCAATATGAAAGATGCAAACTGGCCTTAACTTTAAAATAATAGGAACGTTCTAGGACTACCTTGACTCATTTATTTCTCATTTTCACTTATTGCTTCTTTTTCTCCTTCCAGGCAATTTTCTGGAAAAACTGAAAAGTTTTTGTTCTCATTGCATTCAGTATGGCAGTAATCCTAAATCTTAAGGCAAAAGAACTAGTCATTATAAATTCAAGGAAAGACTTGGAATATTTTTTTTTATAAAACCCTGTCTGTGTCCTCTCATTCATGTCACTTGAAGAGTTATTTGTACAGCTCCTGCTGCTTTTCAAAACAGTGAGAGCTCTCATTGAAGCACTATCTTTTCTTCCTCAATTTCACATCCTTCCTCCTCACCCCTGTGTCTCAGCACTTTGTTCAATACTTGTAACTGGATTTACTGGTCTTTCCCCAACAACTACTGTTTTTCTTCCATTTCTGTGTTTCTTCTCATGTTACGAAAGCTATGCTTTTGCACTACTTACCTTTTGTCCCTTCTAGAGCATTAGTTCTTTAAAAACAAGAACACCATCTTATATAACTTTTGATCTCCAACAGTGTATTGTCTATATAAATAAAAGCAATGGTTAAAACGCAACAATTACACCCTCCTGTTTTCTCTACTCATCACCAATAATTTGATATGTTTGTGATAATTAGATCTGCATTGAGAATGGAAGTTTAGAAAAACCTTTAGGCTAATAATGGACATTGTCCCATAATTGGACATTTGCTGTAACAAGTCTAGGCTAGATCCTAAGGAATTAACCAAACACCCTAAGCACTTTTATCTTTAATCCCATTACATTTAAATGAGTATCTGTATCTTTTGAAATTTTAATCACCTAGGAAAGCTGCTGTTAGTACTCTAGAGCCTGCTGGGTGAAATTATTATCTCACAGCATTTGTTCTGCAAGTAGTCTATACTCTTGGAGCAATAGCACCCTGTAACTTTCTCATTCCTTACAGTCGAAACTGGTAAAATCTCCAAAAGGATGACTCAAAGATTGGTCATGGAACTACATCCGTAAATACAGTAATCTCTTGAGTTTGTCAAGGTGAAAAATTGGCCCCTTACGTGAAACCAAACAGCTTTTTTTCAATCTCTCGTTCCAGGAGAAAAAAAAGAATGATAGCTTTGTACAAGGTGGGTAGACAGGGCCTGGTTCTGGGTTCTGATATATAGGCTTAAAATTTAAAGGGAGGAATTGAGTTTTGTCAGGAAAAAGTTCTCAACTATAAAAGTTCTTTGACACTGGGATGTAATATAAAAGAAAATCACAATGTTGCATCCAAAGGACTTTTAGGTTTTTAAATGTTGTAGTGAGTTCTCTGATGGCTACCTGGGAGCAAAGAAATGAGCATTTTAAAGAGGTGTCCTGTGATTCTGTAAATATATTTAAATATAATGAAGACTTTCTAAACTGTATATTTTCAAAGAGTGGTGCAAGTCATTGGAAAAATGAAGAACATTGGTCCAGAGGTTTCAACACAAAAAGATATATGCTTCAATTCGAAATGATTTTTTAAATAAATTCAGGATACAAAAATGCAATCCCAAATGTAAGTCTTTCTGGAGTCAAAAACATCAATTAACACTTTGTACTTACAGACTACCTGGCATTAAGTAAAACATTCCCAGAATAAAGTGCTTGTCCTTTCTGGGTTCATATTCTATAAAGAACGGAATAGTCTGAGTATTGTTAAGACTCAATCTATATCCATTTTAAAGTTTGAATTGTAAATTTGTGTTAATGTCAGAATTATAATACTTTTGGGGGGAGGAATATTGGTCACAGTTTTATAAAGCTCTGATATTATTTTTCTCCTTTTTTGTTTTTTAAAGTGCTTTCCTCTTTTGTAAGTACCATACATGCATTAACCTTCTCAAAACCTGTCATGGTCAGTTATTTAAGAGGAGGAGGAGAACAATCCCACTTACTTGATGTACCACAGTGAATTAACCGAGCTTTCCCAGAGATAGTTGGGCTACTTTCATCCGATGTTACTGATCAATTACACAGCCTACACCATGGAGGACAGACTCTACTCTAAAGGCAAGCGGCATGAGAAGCTGTTTTTTTTTATTATTATTATTTCAAGAAAATTGTTTCATTGAAAACCTCACAGAGGTGGTGGCTTCCTGAGTTCGTACAGAGAAAAGCGCCAGGAACAGATAAATAAGTCAGCACAGCCCAAATTAACGTGCTTCATTATCTCGTCCACTCACCTGCAAGAACAATCTACCTTTCTACTTTTCTTCCCTCCTCCCCTCTGCAAGCCATTGCTTCCCATCAGGGAGAACAGACTAGACAACTAGTTTTTTAGTTCGCTCTCTCTGAACACCTCCCTGGTGACTGCTCTAACTTTGAGCATTATTCATTTCAAATGGTATCCAGCAACAGCTGCTGGGCATCGTGTCGGGGCAGTATTTAAATATTCTGCCTCCCAGCTGTGGTTTTTTTTAAATAGTACCTTTAAAAGTCAGCGGCTGTGTTTGCGCCAGCCTCTACAAGGCATGGAAGATGCACTGAAAAAAATCATTTTCTCCTCTAGAGATTTAAAGTTTCAAAAATGACTTTACATCAATAAGAAAAGTTTGCCTTTCTTCAGTGCATCCGCCACGTATAACTGAGTTAATGAGTGTTCCTTGCTTGCAGGTATCTTTCCAAAGGCAGCCACCAAATAGGGAAAAACATTCATCAGTGAAACTTTAAGTAAGAGAATAAGCCAATACACTGAAACTCAGTGATGAGTTCAGGATGACTGAAGTTGAACAAGAGTCACATAGTCAAGGCTGGGGGCCATTATGATGAGTATTAATAGAAGTAAGGTTAACTCTAATGGCTCTTTGATCATTTTTCGGTCTATAGCTCACAAACTCCTGCCATTAAAAATTCTATGCAATTGAGCAAGCAATGAATTCTTTCGTAATACACAGTTTTGTAGAGCATGGGTCTGAGCCACTCCTTTTTAGATAACTCTGGAAACCACAGTCACGAATAATTTTTAAATCTAAATTAGAAAATACTATCACAAAATATACTGGCTCATGTACAGGATTCTCTGAATCCAAATGATCCCAAAGCACATCTCAAAACAGTTAAGTGAGCATAAAAATTCATGTAGGAAGACAGATGGATATCTCCACACCGTAAGAGGGAAAGTGACTCATTGCTCCCAGGGTAAGCTAGCATCCCGCTACGTTTTTCAAATGCCATGAAGCTCACCTACCTCTAGTTCATACTGCTTCTAAAACCAGTAGCAATGGTAGCAATATTGCAGAAGAACAGTTGGACAAGACAACAGTTATCTTGTCACCCGTTATCTAGAACTGGTCTGATTTTGACATGTTAAATTTCCAGTATGCCATATCTTTTAATTTCCAAGTCCACTATCCCCTCTACCTTCTTGAACCTTTTCAAACTCATTCTGCCTTCATATTCTATACTAATTATCTAGACTCTAGCACCCATTCATCCACATCCCATTCACACTTTGTCAGTATCCCTATCTCTCTTGAGCCAGTATTCTTCCTTCTCACCTAAGTTTCTAGTCATTAATAAGTTAATGAAAGATACTCAGATAGGCTAGGGACTACTTAAAGCATGCGTATTTCATTTTTGTTAAGTCTTTCCATAGCCTCTGTGTAGAATACATTTTAGCCAATCCAGAATTTTGTAATTCTTTTGCATACCGAGAATAGAAATTTGCATGTTTTACTTTTTTCAATTTTTCTCTTTGGTTAAGCAGCTAAAAAGCAGTGTATTTTCTTCTCTTCCTGAGTTCTAATGACCTTGTGCATTTGAGGTTGGTGGCTAATAAATTCATAATGCTAATCATCTTTGAAAGTATATACATCTAAGTATCTTTTGGTTTTCCAAGCACCATGAGCTGACCTTCCGACGTGGTTAAGTGTAGAGGATACATCCCCAGCCTCTGACAGCGCTGCCTAAGGATGCTCCAAACATCACGATTAAGAACTCTTGTGCTCAGTGACCTCGAATTTCTTAGGCAGATTCAGCTAAACTTTGTAATATTTAAGTGATACCCAAAAAGGCCGTAACTTCCGTGCACGAAGTGGGAATGCCAACAGTCATAAATTGGCAACGTAAAGCAGCAAAGGACAGCTGAGTTTTTGCAAATGCAAGACAGAAGCAGTAGAGGGTTGAGTGACACTAAGAAGATTATCTCTGGTTTTTCAATACAGCAGGCAAATGAATATTGCAGATAAACTCACTATCAACTTTATTCTTACAACCCTGATATTGACTTTAATCCTGACCTTGGAATGGCTTCTCCATATGCACAAAGGCTTTTGAAATGACGTTTTTCAGAAAAAAAAAAAACGGAACAATTTATCTAGTGATGAACTTTCATTTGGGTGTTTACTGTGGACCAGACAACTAAGTGCTTTATACACACCCTGTGTGATTTAATCTTTGCAACAACATAATGAGATTACTATTAAAGTCCACATTTTACAGATAGGGAAACTGAGGCTTGGTGCAGAATCATGTCTATCTGATGTCAGGGCCTGAGCTCTTGTGCCTCATTCCCAGATTGCATCCCAGTGGTTTACATTTCATTCATCTGTCTTTGTATCAGTTCAAAGAGCATTTACAGATAATTCCAGAAAACAGGTACTGATAATTATACAAACAAGTTACTAAAAATAGTGCCGGGCAAATGACAGCGGGTAATTGATCACATCCAGGCTATAAGAAAAGGGAAAAGCAAAATTCACAGCAAGTTCAAGCCTTCTGTATGGGAACGGCAGGCCACTATGTAGTGATCTCTAAGGAGAACTCGAAAGTTCCTCCACGCAGATAATAAAGATCTTTCTGACCAGTCTTCTTTAGAGCTGGGCATTCTTACCCTTAACCTCCCTGGTGGCTTTTTTAAGGACACAAGCATGTTAACTGAGCTGTTACATTTTCTATGAACAATTAATACAGTGAAAGAATTAATTCCTTCTCTGCAGACCACGACTACCTCTTTTCAATTAACAGAGAAACACATACAGGTATGAAGTTTTCTGGAAAGAGTCTTTTTTTTCCACTCCACTTGTTCAAGTTCTATCTCTGTCCCCACCCCTTCACTAAAATTCTTTTTCCCAGGTGAGCGTGTGGTTATTTTTAGTTCTTATCGTATTCTCAACAGCGTTCAACACTGTTGACATCTTCCTCCACAGACACCTTGAATTCCACAGCTCTCAAAATTCAGTTGTCTTTCTCCAACCTAAAAACCTGTTCATCTTTGTATCTCAGCCGGCTCTCATCCCCCATGTCCAATCAACCACCCTCTCCTACGTATTGTCTTAAACGCGTCACTATTGTCTATCTTCGCTATCAGTAACTTAATGCCAGATGCCATCTCTACACTACCGCAACAACTAACTCAGGTCTTCATTCTTCCTGGTCCCTTTCGGTCTGTTCTTGGAAATACTATATGATTTATTATCAAAATCAAGTTTTATCATTAAAACAGGGCACTATTAATATTTACAATGGACAATAAGCACAAATGGAATCTATTCTGGACAACTGGGACAGATGAGCATGCCGTCGGACTGCAGTTAGAGAGATGTCTTTCTAAGGCACATACCTCGCGATGTCATGTCCCTGCTTAAGACGTATCCATGGCTCCCTGTTGCCTTCAGGAAGAAGGTCGAACTTCCTAACAAGGCTCTGCACTGTCTGGCCTTGTTGGATCTCATGGCTCATTGCTCATTCCCTTCATCCTTGCACACCACACTTTAATACCCCCCAAACGTGCATGCTCTCCTTCCATCCTAGAATGTGCTTATACTCTTGTGTCTCCCGAGAAGGCTCTTCTTGTACTACTTTGCTACCAAATTTCAAGTTAGATGCTATGTCCACGGAGAAGTTTCCTGTAACCCCATGTGCTATCAACATTTCTAATACTCATTCCTTACCCGTGTGGCACTGTAATTGCTTAGTTTCTTGTCTTTATTGACCGTGAGACCATGCCAGTGCCAGGAGTTTTCTAGATATAATGTGCTTAAAAGCAGAGAGGTGATTTGCAGGATGGTGGATAAGGGATTTATCTTGAAGCTGTGTTGACATAGCAAGCATAATTTTTTACTAGTATTTACTATTTATTTGATGTGTATTTGAAGAGATTAATAACATGAGAGTATAGGGTCTAAAATTTCTCACAAGCTACCTGTTAGTGGTCTGCAAACATTTTTGATTCAAACTCTATCATAAATAATACAATCATGTATACATGTATATTTTATAATTTATAAATTATACATATGTTCTACTGTACTTACATATAATATACCATCTATGCATTCTCCAAAACAGAAAATTGAAACAATTTTAAAGGTAAATAGAGGCTTTAAATTGTTCTATACTTCAGTTGATTATCTATTGATTCCTGTTTGAAGATTACTTCTTAAAATGGGTTTTGAAGACAGGAACTGGAGTAGGTTGGCTGATATAACCACGTAAGGGCTGGGCCTAGCACAGAGCCTGACACATAGTCAACAGTCAATATTGAGTGAATGGAAGATAGAAAGTTTGGACTAGAGAATGAAGTAGCTTATGGGGTGAAGTCTGACCCCCAATAGGATCCATGAACACTCACAAGGTAATTCCTTCAAGGAAAATTTCTCAAGGACATATAAGACGACATGTTTGCCCTCCAAGACAGAAAAGACAAATGCAGTATGCAGGCAAATACTCCATCATTTCCTGTTAAATCTAAGCAGGTTTTCGATGGGTTCCATAAAAACAAATTGCAAACATTTTCAATGACTCTCCAAATAGTAGCAATTCTTAAGAGGGCTTCGGGGAGAAAGATAAGAGATTAGGCTTTGAATAAGTAGATTTACTTGTGAATATTCTTTCACTTATTTTTCCTTAAGATTTCTGTCTTAAGCAGTTTTTAAACCTATGCCATGCCCTAAATTCAGCACCACTGATATCAGAAAATAAAAGCCATTGTTCTGGCCAGAAAACAGGAAAGGAAGGTCTCAAAGGCACACTGAGAACAGTAGGCAAAGTTTATAGTCTATCGGAAGCTAGCTAGGAAGAAAAATTATTTTCTTTGTATCCATCTCATCTCTCAATAATATTAAATTACTCAAGATATGCAAATAACATGGTGTCCCATGTTCCCTGAGAAAAAGGACCAAAATTAACAGAGTCTGGTCAAGTTCAGAGGGTGGTAGATTGTGTGAGTTAGAGGAATGTTTCATAGGTCCCGGCAAACACGCACTCCCCGCCTTGAATTCTGATGCTTCGATTTAGAAGCATTTGGCCGTTTTGCTCATGGCGGTAGAAATAAAAGTCATGTATTCCGACTCTTTTCTGATTCTTGAAGACAAAAAGGTGGTCTGACTCGGGAAGCCGAAAGATCTAATGAGTTTGATTTCCTTGCTCCTGAACAACGTTTAAAATTTTCATGGAACAGTTGATCTTCAGATTTATTCTACTAGTTTTTAACAGCTTTATAGTGTTTTCAGTATACAATTCAATTACTGCTGGTAAATGTAGAGAGTTGTGCAACCATCACAATTCAATTTTAAAACACTGTCATCAGCCCCGAAAAAAAACTGCATGCCCATTTGCGGCCGTTCCTTCAACTCCCCATTCGCCATTAATTTACTTTTTGTTGCTATAAATTTATCTTTTCTGGACATTTCCTTTAAACAGAATTAATACAATATGTGATCTTTCATGTCTGGCTTCTTCCTTTTAGCATGTTTTTGAGGTTCATTCATGCTATAGCTTGTATCCGTGCTCCATTCCTTTTTATAGTCCAATAGTATTCTGCTACATGGCCATACCACTTTTTGTTTATCTATTTACCAGTTCATGATGGACATTAGAGTTCTTTCCATTTTCTGACTAATATGAATAAAACTGCTAATGAACATTTACATACAAGTTTGTGTGTGAATACACTTGTGAATATGTAATGTTATTTCTCTCGGGTTGATAACTAGAAATGAAATTGCTGGGTCATATAAGTATATTTATGTTTACACCATTTTAAGAAACTACCAAACTTTTCCAAAGTGGCTACACCATCATTCTACCTAACTTTAAATTCTCTAAGTACCAGAGAAATAACAATCACTGAGTTTTGAACAAACCCACATTTTCTCACCCAAGTGGACCATAAACCTCTGCCAGCTCTCAGCTTTCACTGTTTAATGTACTTCCATCATTCCATATTGTGTTTGATATTGCTAATGTAATATTTTTATTCTATTAATATTTGTATAAATTTATGGGGTACAAGTATAATCTTGTTACATGGACAGATTGCATAATGATGAAGCCAGGGCTTTTAGAGCATCCATCACCCAATTATAGTCTATCATACCCATGAAATATTTCTCATCATCCATCTCCCTCACCCCCTCCCAAAGTCTTGTCTATGATTCTATACTGTGTCCATGTGTACACATTAATTAGCTCCCACTTGTAAGTGAGACCATACAGGTGTTTGTCTTTCTGTGACTGACTTGTTTCTAAACTGATGTAATTTGATTAGCAAAATTGATTTATGTAGACGCCAAAATTAAACATTACTTGGAACCATTAGGAAATTCAAATACGAATGGGCCACTAAAAGTTACTTTCCCTTTTTTGTAAATCTGCTTGAAAAACCCTAGAAGCATCCATGTCATTCTTAAACATCTGTTTTGAAGAGTTCCATCAAAGTGGTGAAGAGAGAAAGACTAATAAATATGATTGTACGATAGAGAGACATCCTTCAGGAAGTCATCTCTGTAAAAAGACAGAAGGGAGTTCTCTGATTTAGTCTTTAGAGCAGTGTGACATTTCTGTGGAAAACAATATTTTATGTGAGACTGTTGCTTGAGCAGTCCATGAAGTATAAAGAAACTAAACACCGTTCACAGATCAACAGATGTCTGTCCTCCTCGAGTGAATTCCGCATTGTCGACCTCAAAAGAGCCAAAATATAACCATGACGTGAATCAGAGTTAATACCAGCTTTTCACAAGGAGAAAAATCTAAATTTCACTTGTATTTCCTAAAGGAAAAAAACCACATTAATGGAAGAACAAGCCCTCCCCCTAGTGGATAATTCAAGAATTTGGTTTTCACATCTAAGTGGGGAAAAATATACTTGAGAGAACATGAGGATCATTTGGTACAACAGCTGGGGCCTCTGTTTCCTTCACTGTATAATATCGTTAACACGGTAGTGTTTTTAGTCTTTAGCAAAGCAAATCTTGGTTGTTCAGGATCATCCCACGATCGCAAGATTGTTAACATCCCTGGCCCTTGCCTTTAAAATGCCAGCACAGCCCTGCACATTTCCGAACACACCCCTGTGGGAAATGGTTAAAACCCTCTGTTGAAAATCATGGCAAAGTTCTTTCAGGCCCTGGAATCTTTGTCTCTCACTTTGTCCAAAGATTGTCAAAAATAGAGACATCACTAAAGACAAAAAAAGCCCATATGCACCGTAGGTCAGCCAGTCAACAAGCATAACATTGATCGTTTATGGGGTTCACTGTATGCAATGAGGAAGACAGGATCTAAAGCCAAAACAGGCACAACAAAATGTGGTAGTAGGGCCTGCCGTGATCTTGCAGATTTAGAGACTGGCATTCAATATCTAGAACTACGATCTATGTTCTTCAACATGAAAATGATAATCGCTTAGACACAGAAAAATACAAAACAGAATCTCTAGCCAGAGAGAGAGAATGCGCGTGCGCGCGCGCGTGTGTGTGTGTGTGTGTGTGTGTGTGTGTGTGTGTGTGTGTGTTTTAGAGGGCAAGAGAGGATGCTTGTGGCTATAAAGTGTAGAATATTTCAAAGATATTTTGGGTTACAAAAAATAAAATGCTTTTCTTATTTTTCTACAACTCAACTTCAATACACTATTCCACACTGTTACAGAAAATTGATCTAATTATTCAAAACAAAGTCCAGGGTTTTCTCAGTCATTTTTTGTCTAATCTCAACATCTCCTCCTCTTTCATTCCTTCTCCATGTGTGGGTGTGAGAGGCTAATAACAGTAATGATCATAATAGCCAAAATTTGTGAAGTATTTATGGCACAATCCCTCTCTCCACTCCCTGCCTTCCCATCTACAGGCAACTGATCCGCTTTCTATCATAATAGTCTGCATTTTTTAGAATTTTATGTAAGTGAAATTATACTGTAAGTACTCCTTTTGCTTGGCTTTGTTTATTCAACATAATCTGCTGGAGATTCACCTATATTGTTGCATGTATCAGTAATTCATTCTCTTCTGTTGCATACAAACACCTCACTTTTCTATCTATTCAACTGATAATGGAAATTTTGGTTGTTTCCAGTTTTTAGCTCTCGCAGATAGAGTCACTATGAATATTTACACACAAGTCTTTTTGTAGAATGTGCTTCCATTTCTTGTCTATCCTTCCTGGGAGTGGTCCTTCAGGAGGTATGCAGACATGTCAAACTGTTTTCCGAAGAGCTTTCATCATTGTACGTGCCCACCAATCGTGTGCAAGAGTTCGTGTCCCCCAACATTTCATACGGTCGGACGTTTTAAATTTCAGTCATTGCAAAGGTTGAGTAGCAGTATCTGTGATTGAATTTCCATTTCCCTAATGACTAGTGAGTGTTCTTAAGCATCTTTTCATGTGCTTATTTATTGTTTGCGTAACATCTTTGATAAAATAAATTCAAATGGGAGTCTTTCATACCAGCCATTAATCTTTTCCCGCTCTGTAAATGCTAAAACATTATCAGAGATTAAATTAGTAGGTCTAGCTAGACATGATCTCAGAATGAAAATGTAAGCTGGAAATTGGAGATTGCTGTAAAACCCTTCTGAACTTCAACATGCTCATAAGCTCAACTTTCCGAAACTGATATTAATAGTGTCATTTCTTATTAATAACAACTGCAGAGAAGCTTTAGGGAGCTCTTTTTCCTTTTTCTTTTTATTTCATCCTATTGACAAATAGATAATATTTTCAATATACCATAATTTGAAGTATTCCTTCCAAAATAATAGTTCACTCTTCTTCCTAACCCAATAGGGCTAGGGCTAGGGCGGGCAGGGAAGGTTACTGAGTCCAAAGTCCTAACATCCGAAAGAATTTCCTTTTGAGTACCAAAAAAAATGCTTATCAGAGTGCAAATAGATGTATGATGTCTGAGGTTTCCAAAGAACTTCTAGCTCCAATTTCACTAAAATGAAAAGTTTAGTCCTATTAAAATGAAAACACTAAAGCAATAACATGAAATCATCATTGCTTTAGTGACCACTTCTTAGTGACTTCTAAAAGACTCGTAAGTTTAAATCTCTTTTAAAAACCAGAAACACATTGGTAAATTCCTGAAATTTATCTTTATGTGGATACTTTCACTTCAAACCCAGTAAAGCCAAAGTCCTATTCTCCCCAAAGAACCGGTATATTTTTTTTCTGTTTTCTCATCTATTCATGCCATTATTACATCACCAATTTATCAGACATGTACACAATAAATCCTAAAAGTCAACTTTATTTCTCCTTTTATCAAAAAATTCCTAGGTTCATCAGTACCCAGTTCTGTAGATTTTTCTCGACCTTGGGAATCAAATCATGGTTCTTTCTTTCCATTCGCACACACCGCTGGGAAGTTCAGGCCCTCGTTACGTTTCTCCCAAGTTATTCCAACAGTAGCCAATCTCTTCATGATTAGCTACTCAGTTTGCCATCCCAATTAACGTTCTGACCACATCACTACCAAGTTAAAAAACCTGCTATGGTTCTCCATACCTATTCAACCTCCTTTCATGGTTTTCAACATCCCCCACGATCTGATCCCAAACAACCTCCCTGTCATAATCCTCCCACGAAAGTATTATTCACTATTCCCCAAACACACCCATTTTATGTCTTTAATGATGATACTACTTCTGTTCCTTCCTCTCCTGCTCCATTTCTACTTGTTAACTCCTATTCAGCCTTCAAAGCCTGGAGCAAATATGCCGCTACAAAGCATTCTTCAGGATCACATAAAGAAATAATCTCTTTGCTGTATAACTTTATTATTATTCTCATTTTATATTTTTATTCTCATTTCATTAGTTTCATTTGTGCTCTCTATGCCCTTGAGAACAAACTTGGTGTCATGTTCATTTTTGTGTTCTCGAAGTCAGAGCTCAAGGCCTGCTACGGTCTGAATGCTTGTGTCCCCCCAAAATTCGGATGTTGAAACCTATTCCCCAATGGATGGCAGTAGGAGGTGGGGCCTTGGAGAGGTGATGAAGTCATAGGGCGGAGCCTTCATGAACGGAATTAGCGTCCTTGTAAAAGGAGGACTCACAGAGCAGCCTTTCCCCTTTCACTCCATTAGGACACAGAGAGAAGGCAACATCTATGAGAAAGAGGACCCCTGCCATTCACCGAATCTGCCAGCACCTTGATCTTGGACTTCTCAGTCTCCAGAACTGTGAGAAATATCTGTCATTTCTAAGCTACCCAGTTCAGAGTATTTTGTTACAGCAATTCCAACGGGCTAAGACAAGGCCTTATCGATAATAATTTCTCCATAGTCTGGAAGGTCAATGATCACCAACACTTTACATAGTGCCTATCATTTTGAATGAATGTTGAATAAATAATTCTTGGATTAAGTGCTCATTGTTAGTTTTCATTTAAAAGACATTCAAAATGCACTATTTGTTCGGCATATGAGTAATGGATGAAATTCAAAGGAATTTTATTTATATGTAGTGCCCCAAGGGTTCCATCTTCACATAATGTTATCCTTTGCTAAAAACAATCTAATAGTGAAAACACATCGTACTTTGGTTGCCTTACATCAAAAAATAATCTGATAGTAAAGACACCTATCTTTGGTTATCATGCATCAACAAAAATAATTCATAATTTTGCTCAAATGCCAAGAGAAATTACAGCCATCTCTATACCCAGCTAATAAAACTTCTAAAATATGAAATTATATAGGCAGAAAATATATCTGCGTAAAATACAAAATTGTATGCAGTTTTCCGCATAAAATACCTATGTGAGTTTATATCTCTAAAACGTGCGGTGGTTCCAATTGAGGCAGATTTTATTGACTTGTGTGGTTTTATCACTCATGTAAACTTTATCTTCAAAGGCTGAAAAAACGCACATTTTGTTTTCCTAATATTAATCGATTAATAACTGTTTAATTCCTTCTAGTTTTAAAGCATTATCTTACCAAAACAGCCAAAAGTCACTGAGAGTGGATTTAGTGGATAACACAGATGGCTAGAACAGCGTTCAGGAAATATTCTAGAGTTTAATCTCCTCTGTAAATGAGAGAATTGCACTAAATCATCTGTGAGGGTCCTGCCAGTTGTAACCTTTCATTATTTTTAGCAGTGTTTGTACGTTGAATCAGAAAACTAATGAGAGAGAAAAGTTTCAGAATGTTTGGAAGTGATGGCAGCCTTCAAGCAAAAATTGCAGCCACCTCCACCAGAATAATTTTTTTTTTTTAAGAATGCAGCACTTTGAAGGTGTTCACGTTCTTCAATGCTTTGACAAATCTTCAGGTTCACTGTTTCATAGACCAAATTAATCTAGTCTGTTTTTTGTAAATAAAGTTTTATTGAAACACAGCCACACCCATTTGTTCACACATTGTCTATGGCTGCTTCTCAGTGATAATGGCAAAGTTGAGTTGCTGCAACACAGACTTTATGGCCTTAGCAAAACCTAAAATATTTACTACCTGGCTCATCACAGAAAAAGTTTGCCAACCTTTCCTTTATAAAAATAACTTATTTCCACATATTATTAGAATGTTAAAGTTTTTTGGTTTTTTTTTTCACAAAAAAACTTTGACAGCAGAGATGGAAGTTACTTTAATTTTTCTGTTCAATCTATGGCGATTTGTAAATTATTATTAACACAAGTTAAAGCATTAAAAATTTATTTAAATTTAATTCTGTTTCTATGAAATCTAAGACACTAATTTTTATAATTTTCTTATTTTTACAATGTTGGAAAAACACACTTGCAACTAAAACTGTCCAAAATACCTTTCTGATTTCAGTAATCTGATGGATACTGTTTGGTAATATTCTCATTTATCAGTAGAGGGCGCACTTGATTCAACAAAATTTTATAGTATTCAAAGAATGGCCGCTTGCTTCATTTAGACTGTAAAAAGGTCAAGCACTGCACGAACAAAACTTAAAGAAGAAATTATTTGTGAGTTTTTTTCCCACTGTTATGCTGTTGGTGAAAAGGATTAGAATAGCACAAGACAAACCATTTTAACCCACAGTAATGTTTTCCTCCTGAGAAAAAATTACTCACCTACTCTTATCTTTTCTCATCTCAGCATTGGTTTGCAGGGATCTTGGATATTTTGAACAAGAGACAGCAACAATTTGGCTACAGAAAACAGGATTTTTTTTTTTCCCGCCAAGATGATACAGCACATCTTGTGATAGTGGCTATTCTTTCTCCACCCTCCACTTCTTTGCATTGTTGTTTCTCTCTGTGTACTGATGCCATTAGTATTGAGAGAGTCATTGTCCATTGTAAGAAAATATATAAAAGAAGATCATTAGAAGTTCAGATTTCTGCAGTGGCTCTCTGAGTTGGTTTTTTTTTTTTTTTTTTTTTATCAACACAGAGGCTGTCTGAAAAGTGAAACATTTCCAAGGAGAATGTGCTGCCGGGACTAAAAAGAATTCTCGGCCCCTAAAAAGACCCTGAAAAAAACCCACCTACCGGCAGGCTAGACAAAGGGTGCAGGTTGGGGCCTCTTCTTTGAAAGACCTGATTAATGTGAGGTCCTGTTACCTGCTTTATCACTGTTTTGTTATGAGTGAAAGGTTTCAGCATTCTTAATTTGTCTTGGGGATGGGAAAAAGGAAGGCAAACTGACCTGACCAGGGTCTAAGGGTGAAGTAGATCCATTTGCCCTTAGTGAAAAATAACAGACACAAAAGACAGAGGCTGTTCTACAAATTCATACTGAATGTTTTTTCTAAAAAAAAAAAAAAAGCAACCAAAGGCACTCATCATTTAGGCCCTTATGTTGAAGAATAAGGTATAGGCTCTGGCAGTTGCAGAAAATAAGTTATCCATTCTGCTAAAGCAAAAATAGATTCAAATAACTGAATAGGGAAAGTAAATCAGTTTTAGGAAGTGGGAAAAGCAAAGAAGAGGTGTAGAAAGATAAGAATGAGGTAATGATTTCACCTCATTATTGTAATTCTTGTTATTTATTAGAGTTATTCTGAAGCACATTTAGGTTTAAGGTCTGTAGAAATAATCTCAAGATATGTTCAATCTTAAAATTAATTTCAAAGCACTTTCATACCAACTATAAAATTAGAACATATATATCATGTTTTGGAGCTTTTTAGATGAGAAGCAGAATGTGGGCTTTTCACAGTGTTTTACCTCTGTTTCCCTGAAATTTAAGTCTTAAGAAAATATTAGGAGATTCATGCCATAGTTAGTGGCCAATGTTCAATATGTATTATTAGGGAATGAACACAGAAGAGGAAGGGTTAGCATCTATGATGGCTTAATTTTCATGAATTTTGTCAGAAGAGGATGCAAATTTTAACAGAACCTGGTACTTGGATTATCGTATTAGTCACAAATAGCAAGCGAAATATATCATTGGGTTGCTAAGTGGAAAACACCCCACTATAACAAATTAGATGATATATAAAAAATACATAACATCTGACCCAGAAAGTTAATTCCACAAGGAGTAGCTAGTAATTGTGATCAAAGTGTAAGTACAATTTGGTTCGATTGGATTTGTCAACCTTTTTTATTAGCATTTTGATTTCACATCGACTATGAATTGCCTTAGTCTTTTCCTACTTGTTATGGCCAGACTTTGACATTGCAGTTGAATATATATACACATTTATGCATTTATATTTATATGCATACATACAAGTTTTTGCTATAACAGACTAATTTTTTTGTTTGAACACATTAGCTTAGTGGTAGAATAATTGTTTTTGCTTTCTTTTGCAATATTTAGTGCCACAAAGAACAAATTACACAATTAAATTGTGTATACACTAAGTTGTGAGCTCATTACAAGATGCAAGCCTTTTGATTTTATATTCCCCAAGCCCAACAGAGCCTCTCACATGAAAGTCTGCTTTTAAAACAACGTCTACTAAATGGGTGAACCTAAATTAGACACAACCAAAGTTTTAAATTATTTCACCGTTTCAGCAAGTTATTTTTTTTTTAAAGAAGATATAAATTCCCACCCTCCCAAAGCATGTAACAGGTTACCCTTGGTCTCATACCACCTAATAAGCATTCTGTAATCTTCCTGAGTCCGCCATGGAAAACATTAGTTTAAGTAAGGGGAACAGTTTAAATCCTGCAACAAGAACTCATTGGGAATAGAATTCCATAAGATCAAAAAAAAAAAAAAAGTACAAATAAATAAATAAATATATATGCACACACTTGTTCTAATGAGATTATTTACTGGTCTTGCCTGGTTGCCTTGAGTACCACCGGGAAAGCATCTTGGCGTGGGAGTAAGAAAAGTGTGGGCATGAATCCTCTCCTCTGCGTGAATTTGAGCAAGAAACTCAACCTCTTAGAGAGCCAATTTCCTTGTCGGAAAAACAGCGATAATATCATCTCTATAATTTCCAAGGCTCCTTGGAAATACGATGGCCCTTCCTTCTTCCCTCTGTGTGGAAGCCAGCCGTTGTTTGGGAGCATTTGTCACTGCACCGAACTCCCAAGGCTTAAAAAGTTAGCAATTATTACCTGTCACATGTTGAGCTCAGCTCACCTACAAATACCTGCTCTTAGTGCAATAGCTGACTCCTTTAGGATTTTCTCAGAAGCCAGGGGTTATATCTAGAGAAGGCACAATCTCCCTCAGTTTTGTTTATATTTACTTAGTTAACAAGCACTTATATGTTACAGGTCACTGTTCAAAGCACTTTAGCAACCAACAATAACTGATTTGATCCTATAAGCTTAGAGCCTCCCCCTGAAATATGGCTCTGTGATCTTATTCTACCTAATAGCCTCTTCTTCATCGTTAAATAATTCAGCTTTCATTCCTAAAATAAATGTTGAGTAATGCCAGGAGTTGTCAACTGCAGGGCCAAGCTTTAAGTGCACTACAGAAAATTTGATGGGGAATATTCAAGGAAACCATTTGGAATTTCGTCTTCAGAGAAAAGAAAAGAATTATCTTCTGCCTCAGCATAGCCCTGAGATTGTCCGAGGAAGTTTCCTGTCAGCAAGGCCAGATTCGGGAGAAGAATCCAGAAATCTCTCTGCAAAACTAAATACCATTTCACATCCCTTTCATTTTTACTGAAGCTTTGAAGTAACGACGAATAGAACAAGACCCAGGAAATTACCCGAAGACTGAAACATTTTTGACATGCGTCTTGAGAACAGAGCAACATATTTCTTTTCCTCCTTCAGAATGCTAACTTTGTTTCATCTCAGAGCCTTGAAAGACAGAAATGATGACAGACTCATTGGACAGCAGGACTCACTTTCTTGATGCTGAACACAGAGCAAAAGTAGCCTCAGCTGTTGCTTTCCAAGGTCTTGAGATTCCAAAACAAAAATATATATATATATGATTTGCATATATATGTATTCATTAACTACTTGATTGCACTGGAACTATTCTGTTATTTTAATATTAGAATAATATACTAGTTATGATAGTGGGCCTGATTAGGTAGGCTGCCTTGATTAGAAGTCAAGCTCTAACATTTATGTCTATATCAACCCAGACAAGTTGCTTAACCTCTCTTTGCCTCAGTTTCCTTAGTTGTAAAATAGCAGAACCAACTTCAAAAGTGTGTTGTAAAGATTAGACAAGTCAGTGCATCTAAAGCACTTAACCCAGTACCTAAGTCATAGTAAATGCTCAATAAATGATAGCTATCCATATGACTATTCTCCCAGGCTATTCATTGTAATTGAGCTCAATTTCTCTTTGTTAAGAGGTAAATGTGCTGTTTCCTAAACTGTGTTTTCGAAATCCACTAGTCCCTGAAGTCTAGCAAACGGGAATTCCCTCCCTCAATTGATTTTGGAAAACATTGCATTTGCCGTGAATATTCAAGACACTGAAACCTATTAAAGACTTTAACAAACCAGTAATTAAGGAATCTGTTTGGTTTTGTTTAATACTATGAATTTCAAATATATGAGACCACACAACCCTTCAGTTCCACATTCGCTTACTGATTTTCATTAGTTCATCTTTGTACTCTCCACGTTAGGCTCTCGGTTTTCTTGCAATGAGACCGTTTCATTGTTCTTGAACGCACATGGAACATCGAACACTTGAGAGCACATGGGTGTCTTGAGATGAAGAGCTCATCCTGGATTATCTGAGTGGGCCCTAAATCCGATGACAACTGTCCTTAGAAGAGAAATGTAGAGGAATATTTGAAACACCAAAGAGAAGACACAGGAGGCAGCAATGTGACCGCAGAGGCAGAAACAGGAGGGCTGTGGCCACGAGACAAGGACAGCTGGCAGCTGGAGGAGAGAGACAAGAAAGGGACTGTCCCCTAGAGCCCTCAGAAGGTATGCAGCCCTGCTGGCACCTGGATTTCTGACTTCCAGCCTCCAGAACAGAGAGAATATACTTCTATTGTTTTAAGCCACCAAGTTTGTGGTCATTTGTTATGGCGGCCCTAGGAAATTAACATACCCAGTTTTACCATCTACAAAGCATTTCAATAAAGGCGTCCCTTTCTTGCCATTGTTCTCACAGTGCTCTGAGGGTCCAATGCAATAATGTATGTGAAAATGCTTCCATGACTTAAAGTACTTACACAGATGTAACATTATTTTACCATCAGTATGTGGAATCCAGGAACTCTCTTTCCTCCCACTGAAACAAGGAATCCAACATTTGGTTGCTTGGCAACTTCTCTGCTTTCCCGTATTCCTTTTGTTTTGTTTTGTGAGAACTAGATCCACGATTCTCATCTCCTCCCAGTCGATACCCAGTATGGCAAATGCCCAATTCCCTAGGAAAACCTCAGTTCTACTTATCATTAACTTCCTGCCTCTAGAGGACCAATGCACAGCAATGATCTGAAAAAGCATTGTTCTTCTCCCAAAACAAGTCAAACCTTAAATCGATGCATACACCACGTGTTTAAATTCAAACAAATTCATTGAAATAATGGAGAAAAATTAAAATAAAGAAAATTAACCTACATTACAAGGAAATAACCTCACACAGTTAAATGACTTGTTCCAGAGATATTTAGCATATTTCAATTTTAACAAAAGACGTACTAAACGCATTAATGAAATCTGCCTTTTGGGGTTCTGAAAATAAATGTTAGCTTTCCTCAAACTTTTTCCTGAAACACCGCAAGAGTTCAAACCACCAGAACGATGGCTTTTAAAACTAACCAAATGCAATTAGAGAGGCTGCTTTCCACACAGGAGACACACGAGAGCCCTCCTTTGTTAGAGACTCGCCTCCTTAACTATCTGGAGAAAAGCAGCTCAGCGATGGTGCATCTGTCAAGAAGCACATTGAAAAAGCCAACTTTGATGCTCTCACTCTCTCTCTGAAACTGTGTCCTCCTCCTATTCATTTCAGCAATTGCCTTTACCCGCTCCCTGCAGTGATCAAATTTCTCTTTCCTTTTAAAGTAAGAATCTTCATTTGATAGAATCTAGACTTGACTTAATCCACAGCTCAGAGTAGCAAGTAGTGAGAGTTTCCAAGGGGTCTTGGACTATAGTATTGAAATTTCACTTTATTTCTAAAAGCTGATTCTTCACTTCTCAAACATCCTAAATCTTATGGGAAATTCAATAAATTTGTAGGGAACTTTGCAGAAACTGAGGAGAATTTCCATTCCAATTCATCCTTTTTCTATTATATTTCACTTCACAGTTCTCACTACCATCTGGAAGTTCTGCCAGGATTTTTCTACATATCATTTAAATTTTTTAAATGGATGTGCTGGGTGAACAGGATTTTTTTTTCCAGTTTTATATGTGCCTTGCTCTATACATAACTCCATTTAATCTACACAACTATGTAAAGCTACCACATTTACACAGGTAGGTAGCATTATTTCAAATTTAGGGTTCACAAAGCCAACTCTGATACTGTGTATTCTATTGACATATCATACACACTTGTAAATGGTAACACATGAAGGATGTGGAAAGTATTTTCAATGACATGAGTCCATTAACATAGTCACAAAATTCTCACCATCTTTCCTATTCAAAACCAGGATTTTTGTGTTTTCTGTGATTCATTCTACAAATTTGTAAAGGTATGTGCCAGGTATGTTTCTAGGAGAATAGAATGTATTAGGGAATTAAAGTAATAAAAATCTCTCCCTTCAAAGGGCTTGCATTCAAGTGATCAATAGTAGTTAACTCTTGCTATGGGTCAAGCACTCTTTTTAGTAGTTCATATATATTAACTCATTTAATCCTCACGAGCACATTATGTAATTAATATCACCATTTAAGAGAAAAGAAAACTGAGGCACAAAGAGTTAAATGACTTACCCAGAGGCATATGAGCAAAGTTCATCCAGCTTTAACCCTCAAAGGAAAATTAAAATGCAAACATTTGCAAAAGGATATGATAGAAGGCCAATGCTTAGCTCAGTGGTCAATAGAATCAACAGTATTTTCCAGCTTTAAAATTATAAAACCAATATAAAAATTCATAATCCAGTACTATAAGTGCAATTGATAGTAGCTTTATTATTGAACTATTGCTTTTTTTGTAATAAAAATCATTTCAGCACTTACAACAGTTCATAACCATACTTATATCATATTATTATTTGATAAATGTCTCTCTATAGCCACTGCCCTGCATTTAAATGTGCTCTGTACAGGACCAAGGACTTAGCACAATAGCAAAGTGTCTTGTATATCAAAAATTTATAGGTTTAGCATTTGCCTTTAGGTTTCTTTGGGAAATGATGAGGATACTACAAAATAGAATAGCCAGATATATGTGCATTAATTTATAATGAGAACTATACCCAACAATAAACTCTTACTAAACAAAGGTGCTTAGACCACTAAATGGGGGGAAGAATAGCTTTTTCAACAAATGGTGCTGAACAATTAGATATCTGCATGTAGTATAATGATTTTGAACCCTCACTCACACATACAAAAAAAGTAACTTGAAATATATTATAGACCTAAATGTAAGAATTGAAACTATAAAACTCATAGGAGAAAATAGGAGTAAATGTTAGCAATCTGGGATTATGCAATGATCTTACAACAGCAAACACATAATAAAAGGAAACATTAGTGAATATGCATTAACAAAATATACTTCAAAATACATCATCAAGAAAGTAAAAAGACAAGCCACAGACTATAAGAAATGTTTGAAAATCATAGCTGCAATAATATTTCTATCTAAAATACATAAAGAACTCTTGCAACTCAGTAATTAAGAATGTAAACAACTCAATTAAAAAGTGGGCAAAATATGGCTGGGCGTGATGGCCTGTAATGCAAGCACTTTGGGAGACTGAGGCAGGAGAATCATTTAAGGCCAAGAGTTTGAGACCAGGCTGGGCAACATAGTGAGACACCATCTCCACAATTAAAAAAAAAAAAAAAGTGGGCAAAATAGACATTTCACCAAAGAAGATACACGAATGGCCAATACACACACGAAAAGCCCAACGTTTTTAGTCACTAGGGAGATGCAAATTAAAACCACAATGAAATTCCACTTCACATCCATTAGAATAGCAGTAAGACAAAAAGCAGACGACAGGTGGCAAGGATTTGGAGACATTGGAAGGGACCCTCATATTGGTGAAAATATTACATGATGAAGTCACTTATAAAATACTTCCATCAACCTTGACCAACCTAATGAACTGCTATTACTCTTTAGATTAAAATCAAGACACTCTTTACCTATAACTTCAGCAAATGCAAATATCCCATTTTTTCCTACTCTATGACCCACAAAAAGCAGTACTAAGTGATCACGAAATTTCTCTCCCACCCAACCTATCAACAGTATCACAATTTTTCTCAACAGAGAATGACATGCAAACATTTCTATTTGTCATCTCCTGTTATTTTTTACTACTTTTTAGATGTTCCACCAACCATACCCCTCTTTTATGATAATATTATCATATCTGATCTTACATAGGTTTTAATCTAAGGTACTAATCTTATTCGTGAGCTTTAAAAGTTTTGGGGAAGAAAAAATTTCTCACCTAGATAGTGAAACTGGACCACAGAAGCTACCATGTAACAAACATGGCCATAAATTTTGTTCTATACAAAAACCATATACTGTTCTAAATCAGAGGTCTCCAACCTTTTTGGTACCAGGGACTGGTTTCATGAAAGACAATTTTTCCACAGATGGGGAGAAATGGCGGGTGGCATGGAGCTCTGTGGCCCACTCCGTAACAGACCACAAACCAGTATCAGTCCACAGCCTAGGGGTTGGGGATTGCAGTACTAAATTATTAGTTTATCTTACTTCTTAGTCAGATTTTAGTTTTTGTTGAATATGATATTCAAAATCCCAGGAAAGTTTGTTGTATGAAATATAAGAAAATAAATTCTAACATCCATGTATTAACTCTCTCCTATAATTCTTAGGGTAATTTTTATTATTATACCAGTCATAGACAGTCTCAGAAAATATTGTATAATTACCTAAGTTTAGGATTACCCAACAAAAGTAAAAGAGCCTTTAAAACTCCTGATACTAAATCTCACTGCTTCCAGATTCTTCATACAGTAAAATTTTTACATAGTAAATAATATTTATTTTTCTTCTGTTAAGTTGGCTTAACCATGTCTGACTCCATTTGGACATCACTACCTTTGGACATGCTATTTACCTCTATATCATTTGTGAAAGAAAACTCAGAGTTGTAATATTATTTCTCTCCTTAACTCTACTTCCTGACCCCTTTTTGTTATAATTATCACTGAATCTCATCTAGATCTCTCCCTGGAACATTTTTTTTTCATTTCATCCTCAACCTAAATAGAACCCCACAGCCTTGCAATCAGCTGCTGAGTTCTTTGTTTCCAACGCCCTTAAATCTTACACTGTATCATCCATAGCTAAGTACAAAATCATGTAAGGCAGACCGAATTTCCTGTAACTATTATAAATGATACTGTATTCAACAAAATTGTAAGTCAGATTGACCTAATGCGATATAATAGACCGTCAAGAGTAAGGGAAAGTGAGATAAAAGCCTTCATTAAGGATCAAATAACTATTATCTTACCGACTTGGAGTGTTCTTTTAAGATGCACTTAATACACTTGTATCTGTTGGTAACAGCAACCCTGAATTATGTTTTAAAAAGTGATTTGTTCGTAGTCAGATGACACCTTACACACCACCTGTTGCCCACAGAAAGCATAAACATGAGGCAACAAATAAATCTGAGATCTGGCTTGTTGTGCTCAAATCACATCTTTTGGGGCACTCTGTGCCATGGGTTGTCACCTTTGTGAATTTTTCTCTCTGCGCTATGTGTGGTGATGCTCCGCCTCCCTCTGGGTTGTTAATATCAGCATGACAAAATACCCAATTAGGCTGCTCTACCTTAGCATAGTTCTTTTGACAAGAAGTAACACTGTGAACCCGTGTTAACATGAACAGATGATAAAGAGGGTCAGATAGCTCATCGCAGCTGCCAATATGAGAGTTCCATGAAACACGGAAATCTACAAGCCAACTATTTAGCAGAAGCCCCAGGGAGCGGAGTTTGCTTTCCTACCTCCCAATGTGTTCTCCTCCTTCTAGTCCTGCTACCAACACTTTCTCTCTCTACTGCTTGGCAGCGCATTAAAGCGAAAAATGCTTTCTTCGGTCAAGCCGTAAAGTTGCATAATTGCCACCTTGAGTCTTTCTCAAGGTCATCTGACAGATGACCACTGCAAGGTAGGTTTACTTCTGGCAAATGATCTCTGTTAAAGAACAGGTTACCTGATGGCCAGGCAAAGTTACTGGCAGTGGCCGAGAAGTGGCCAGTACGTTTTCTAACGAGCAGCAACTTGCCTTGGTTCCAAGGACTCAGCTAAAAGCCTTCATCAACAATATGGTTTGGCTTGCACCGCTTCTAGCATTTGTTAGCAAATGCCGGATTTTTTGCTTTTGTTTTCTTTACGTGAACTTGTGAAACAATTGCTTTTATAGTCGAAAATAATCATCTGCTCACTCAAAACTAAGTCTGAGTTACCCTGGCAACATTGAAGCAAAGACTGTAGGGAACTGCAAAGTGAGAAAAGGCACATCCCTATCCTAAAGTCATTTCAAATCTAACAGAAGACATAGAAGAATAAATAATTCTAACCTTAGCACAGGCATGGAGGTGTGCAGCTTGCAAAGGGCAATCCACATGCATTTTTTTCTCTAATAAACACAAGCTCTACCATCTGCTAATTGCGTGATCATTGTTAAATTACCTAAGCTCTCCTTGCCTCCATCTTCCCAATTGTAAAGTTAGAACACTACCCTCCAGTGTCATCGTGAGGATTAACTGTGAGACTACCCAAAAAAACCTCAAAATCCTCATACATAGTAAGCATCTGATAAATGTTAGCTTTTAAAAATTCTAATGAAATAAATTACAGAAACAAAAAGACATACAAAACGACTTATATAGCTCTCTGGCATTAGAAATTAATGCGGTGAAAATGGATAGAACTTCAGCGTGAATAGAGCAATGAACAATTTTCTAGGAAGACTTCAATAAATAAATACGATAAAGAAAAATGAAAGACTTCTGAAGATGTCAGAGGGGAAAAGCATTTAAATGAGGGTAAGAATTGAGAGTTGTTAAATTGTCAAGTCATACCAGAATTAAACCATGCAGAGGAGTTTAATGTGATTCAATGACAAGTACAGTAGTACCCCCTTATCCAGAAAGGATATGTTCTAAGACCCGCAGTGGATGTGTACACTATAGCTATAATATACATATACCCTATGCATGAATTTCTTTTTCCTTCTTCATAATTTCACAGATTAGTTCTTACTGCAGATCTTAGCAAACTCGGCATACTATTTTTTTTCTTTTCTTATTAAGTCAATAACTTTTACCTTTTCACATAAAAGTAGTACTCTATGGCTTCTCTTGGCATATACACATCGCCAGCATCATTCCTCTTGCACTTTGGGGCCATTATTAAAACATGGGGTTGCTTGGATGCAAGCACCATGGTACCAATTCTGTGACGATCTGATCACCAAGAAGGCTGCTCAGTCCAACAGGTGAGTAATGCAGACAACGCGGGCATGCTGGACAAAAAAATGATCCACGCCCCGTGGGTCAGAGCAGGTCAGCACAAAATTTCATCAGGTTACTCAGAATAATCAGCAATTTAAAACTTGTGAATTGTTTATATTTGAACTTTTCCACTTACTATCTTTGGAGCTCAGTTGGCCTTGGGTAACTGATACCTTAGAAAGCAAAGCCATGGATAATGGAAGACTACTGTATAGTTGACCCTTGAAAAACATGGGTTTGAACTACACACGTTTACTCATACATGGATTTTTTTCAATAAATACACAAATACAGACCATACATGGCGCCATTTCCAATTGAGAGAAATGTAAGCAAATGTAAGAAATATGGTATTAAATCATAACTGCATAAAATTACCTGTAGTCCATACTGTACCACTGTGGTAACTTCGTAGCCACCTTTTGTTCCTATTGTGGTGAGCTCAAGTGCTGTGAATTTCCAATTAAAATGCCATGTAATGCTCATCATCTCTGCATGAACAGCTCATCCTTCCAGTAAATTGTGTATCATATTAAAAAGTGATCTCTCATGGCTTTCCTGTATTATTCATTGTGTTTAGTGCAATACCATAAACCTTGAATAACACCAAGGGACCCGTACAAAGTGCCTCTAGTGATGCTGGCAGTGTTCCCAAGCAGCAGAGAAAAACTATGACATTGCAAGAAAAAGTTGACTTGTTATTTCAGACCGATGATTCATCTTGTAAACAGACAACGCAAACTTATGGTATATGATGAATACAGTACACTACTGTAAATGTATTTTCTCTTCCAATTTTCTTAATAACATTTTCTCTTACTTTATTGTAAGAATACAGTATATAGTACCCGTAACTT
>CAUYSK010019166.1:0-14433 GCA_963575035.1 Avahi laniger | reverse complement strand
AGACCCCATCTCTACCAAAAATAGAAAGAAATTAATTGGAGCTAAAAATATATAGAAAAAATTAGCTGGGCATGGTGGCGCATGCCTGTAGTCCTAGCTACTTGGGAGGCTGAGGCAGTAGGATCGCTTGAGCCCAGGAGTTTGAGGTTACTGTGAGATAGGCTGACGCCACGGCACTCACTCTAGTCAGGGCAACAAAGTGAGACTCTGTCTCAAAAAAAAAAAAAAAAAATATAGTAAAAGGTACACCTATAGGGCACTTACCATGAATGGAGCTCACAGGACTGGAAGTTGCTCTAGGTAGAGTCAGTGAGTGAGTGGTAAGTGAATGTGAATGCTAGGACATTACTGTACACTTAGGCTACACTGAATTTATTTTTAAAATTAAGCAATTGTGCTACAAAATTACTACAACTATGCCATCATGAGGACATAGGAATGTCCTCTTCTTATAATTTTATGAACCACATATAATTGTATATGTGGTTTGTCATTGATGGAAAAGTCATTATGGGACACATGACCATATTTCTTTTTTTTTTTTATTACCAATTTCTTATCAGTGTGGCTGTAATGACCATATTTCTATACAATTAATTAAACAAGAAATCAGTAACAGAAAGATAGCTGGGGCCGGGCGGGCGCAGTGGCTCACCCCTGTAATCCTAGCTCTCTGGGAGGCCGATGCGGGCGGATTGTTTCAGCTCAGGAGTTCGAAACCAGCCTGAGCAAGAGTGAGACCCCGTCTCTACTAAAAATAGAAAGAAATTAATTGGATAACTAAAAATATATAGAAAAAATTAGCCAGGCATGATGGTGCATGCCTGTAGTCCCAGCTACTCGGGAGGCTGAGACAGGAGGATCGCTTGAGCCCAGGAGTTTGAGGTTGCTGTGAGCTAGGATGATGCCACAGCACTCTAGCCCAGGCAAGAGAGTGAGACTCTGTCTCAAAAAAAAAAAAAAGAAAAGAAAAGAAAGATAGCTGGAAAATCTAAAAAATACTTGGAGATCAAACAACGTATTTCTAATTAACATGAGTCAAAGAAGAAACCCTAAGAGAAATTTTAAAATATTTTGAACTAAACGAAAACAAAATACAACTTAACAGAATTTTAGAGATGTAGTGAAATTAGTGCTTACAGGGAAATGTATAGCATTGAATGCATATATTAGAAAACAGGAAATATTTAAAATCAATAATATGTGTTTACCTTAAGAAATTAGAAAAAGAAGAGCAAATTAAATCCAAAGTAAGCAATAAAATTTTTTTTTAATTACAGCAGAAATCAATGAAATTGAAAACAGGAAATCAACAGAGAAAATCAACAAAACCAAAAACTGGTTCTGGGAAAAGATCAGTAAAATTGATAAACCTCTAGCCAAGCTAACTACAAAAAAATCGAGCAGACACAAATTATTAATACTAGAAATGAAAGAGGCACTATCAGTACTGATCCCACTGACATTAAAAGAATAATAAAGGAATATTATAAACAATATTATGCCCCCAAATTTGGTGACTTTTTAGATATGACATCAAGGAAATGGACCAATTCCTTGAAATACACACTATACCAAAGTTCACACAAGGAGAAATAGATCACCTCAATAGACCTATTCATATTAAAGAAATTGAATCAATAATTAATGACCTTTCAAAACAGAAAAGCCCAGGCCCAGATGGGTTTACTGGTGAATTCTACCAAATTTTTAAGGAAGAATTTAATATGCCAAATTCTCTACAATCTCTTCAACAAAATAAAAGCAGAGGGAAACACATCCTAACTCATTCTATGAGACCAACATTACCCTAACACCAAAAGCAGACATTATAAGAAAGGAAAACTACAGATCAGTATCTCTCATGAACATAGATGCAAAAAATCTTTAATAAAATATTAGCAACTATATCCAACAATATAAGAAAAGAATTATTCACCTTGACAAAGTGAGATTTAGTCAAGGTTTGTAAAGCTGGTTCGATATTTAAAAATTCATTCGTATAATTCATCACATCAACAGGCTGAAAAGAAAAATATTAATAGATACAGAAAAAGTATTTGACAAAATTCAACAACTATTAATGATAAAAGCTCTCAGCAAACTAGAAATAAAGAGGAACTTCCTCAATTTGAAAAGGACCATCTGCCAAAAGCCTACAGCTAACACTGTACTTAATGGAGAAAAGCTAGATCATTTTCCGCTAAGATCAGGAACAAGTCAAGGATGTCTGCTTGTATTCTCCTATTCAAGACTGTAAGAAAAGATAGTCTTTTCAGCAAATGGTTCTGGAGCAAGAGGACAACCACATACAAAAAAATTAATCTAGCTCAACTAGACTAGACCTTATACCTTATGCCTTACACAAAAGTTAACTCAAAATAGATCCTGGACCTAAGTGTAAAACATAAAACTATAAAATTCCTAGAAGATAATATAGAGGAAATGTAGGCAGTCTTGGGTTTGGTGGTGACTTTTTAGATATGACATCAAGAGCATATTCCATGAAATAAAAAATTGATAAGCTTGACTTCATTAAAATTAAAAACTTCTGCTGGGCACATGGCTAAAACCTATAATCCTAACATTTTGGGAGGCTGAGGTGGGAGGATTGCTTGAGGTCAGGAGTTCAAGACCGGCCTGAGCAACATAGCAAAATCTTATCTCTACAAAAAATTAGAAAATTAGCCAGTTGTGGTGCTGTGTACCTGTAGTCCCAGCTACCCAGGATGCTGAGGTGGAAGGAACGTTTGAACCCAGGAGTTCAAGGCTGCAGTGAGGTATGATCATGCCATTGCACTCCACCCTGGGTGACAAAGTGAGGCTGTCTCAAAAAACAAAACTTCCACTGTGTGAAAGACATTGTTAAAAGAATGAAAAGACAAGCCACAGACTGGGAGAAAACATTTGCAAAACACATCCGAAAAAGGAGTGGTATCCAGAATATACAAAGAACTCTTAAAAGTCAACAATAAGAAAGCAAACAACTCAATTAAAAAATGGGCAAAAGAGCTGAACAGATACCCGACCAAAGAAGATATACAGATGACAAATAACCATATGGAAAGATGGTCAACATCATATGTCATTAGAGAATGCAAATTAAAACAACAATGTGATTCCACTACACACTTACTAGAATGGCTAAAATCTAAAACACTGACAGCACCAAATTGGGGTGATGATGTGAAACAACAGGAACTCCAACTTACTGCTAGTGGAAGTGTAAAATGATACAACCGCTTTGGAAGATAGTTGGGTAGTTTCTTACAAAATTAAACATGCTGTTACCATACATGATCCACAATCATGCTTCCTGGTATTTACCCAAATGAGTCAGAAACTTACATCTGCACAGAAACCTACATCGTAGGTTTAGATCTTTATTTTCTCATGTAAGCATATAATGCTATAAATTTCCTTCAAATTTTCTTTAGCCAGATCTCACCAAAAAAAATTTTTTTTCAGACAGGGTCTTGCTCTGTTGCCCAGGCTAGAGTGTAGTGGCATCATTATAGCTCACTGCAACCTCAGCCTCCTGGGCTCAAGCGATCCTCCTGTCTCAGCCTCTCAAGTAGCTGGCAGTACGGGCACATGCCACCATGCCTGGCTAATTTAAAAAAAAAGAAAAAATTTATAACAGCTTCTCACTACATTGCTTAGGCTGATCTCGAACTCCTGGCCTCACGTGATCCTCCTCCCTAGGCCTCCCAATGTGCTAGGATTATAGGCATGAGCCACCACACCCAGCCTCACACATTTTGATATGTATTTTCATTTTCATTGATTGCAAATGAGTTTTAATTTTTCTTGAGACAATGTCTTCGACTCATGTTATTTCGAAGTATATCATTTTATTTATAAATATTTGGGGTCTTTCTAGATATCTGTTACTTGTTTCTAGGTTAATTTCATTGTCTGAGAATATATTTTATATGATTTCTATTCTTTTAGGATATTTAAGCTTCCTTTTATGACTCGGAATATGGTCTTTTTTCATGCTTGATCAAGAATATCTGTACACAAGGTTAGCTAAAGGAGAGTTTCTTAGTTGGGAGGACTCTACTGAAACACAGGATTTAACACTCTGACAAGAAGCCCAGGATATAGTGTGAACTTGCTGATGGTATGGCTTTTAGAAGTATATAGAAATTGATGATTCATGCTAAGTAAAATAAAATTGCCATAATTTCCATGGTAGATGGTGGAGAAAGAGTAGTGGAAATACTTGAGTAAATGTACTATATTAAGACCAGAAAACCCACCAGGTTATTATATTCTATGGGAAGTTCCTGATGATATGCCATTTACCTAGGCCATTAGGAAGGCCTTAAAAGGAAGGGTAACAATATCACTAAAGTACACCGTGGTGGCCCTCCTCTGTGTGCCAGGGCCAGTGGTGGATAAGGCCATTGTAGAACTAGGCTCACTACTAGCAGTGGGGTTGGTAAAACCTGAAACAATAAAGGCCAGATGGTGCCTTTCAACCATCAGAAGCCAGGTGGACATAACTATCATAATAAGTGGTAATATTGAAAAGACAGCCAGGTGCTGCCTGATCCTCAGAGTTACGGAGTTAGTTAATGGAACACAGCACCTTTAAGAGCAAAATGGATAGAGAATCACTCAATATGTACCGTTAATATGAGTCAGCCTCGGAAGGCTAAGGGCAGTTATTCCAGTAAAAAGTCATGATTTCTTGTTCTGTTTCTAGACTTAAGTCAGTTTTTCAATGCTGAAACCATTGACTGGGGAAGAGGCCATGTACCCAAGAGAAAGACCCTACACACATTTCAACTACACGTGGTAATTATTCCCTAGTTACTTGGGTAACTGTGCACCGAAGAAAGGGGAATACCCAAATATTTGTTGGCCATGGGGTCTGAATTGACATTGATACCTGGGACTCAAAGCACCTATCTGTGGTGGAGGCAATATGGGAGCCACATAATAAATGGAGTCTTGCTAAGGTTTGGTTCACAGTGAGTTAACTGTGTCATTTGCTTAGTCCCTGAATGTATTATTAGAAGAGAAATACATAGGACTTCATATACTCCCTCATACTGTGTCCCTGGCCTGTAGGGTAAAAACTATTACTAATATATTGGAAAAGACCAAGTGGGAACCTTTGAAACTGCCCCTACCCCTCAGCCAAAATAATAAATCAAAACAATATCTTAACCTGGGGTGAAGATCCTGGCGGTGGTGATGATGATGGAGGAAATTAGTGCCACTTTTAAATATCTAGAAGATACAGGGATGGTTGATTCCCATTATATTCATATGGATCATAAAAATTGACAGAAGACTACCACAAACGGCACTAAATAGTAGCCTCAGTTTCAGTTTTAGTGCCAGATTTATATTTTCTTTTCTTTTTCTTTTCTTTTTTTTTTTTTTTCTGAGATAGGGTCTGGCTCTGTTGTTGCCAGGGCTAGAGTGCAGTGGCATCATCACAGTTCACAAACAACCTCAAACTCCTGGGCTCAAGAGATCCTCCTGCCTCAGCCTCCTGAGAAGCTGGGACTACAGGTGTGCACCACCACGCATGGCTAATTTTTCTGTTTTTATAGAGACTGGGGTCTGTCTCACTGCTTTCCTCAGGCTGGCCTCCAACTCCTGGCCTCAGATAATCCTCCCTCCTTAGCCTCCCAAAGTGCTAGCATTACAGGTGTGAGCCATGGAGCTGGGCCTGGATGTGGTATATTTTCTACTGTAAATGAACATGGCCTCAGGTGCATGGTATGCAGCTACTGATTGGGCAGATGCATAATTTCCCATCCCTATCAGAAAAAAAAGGTATCAGAAACAATTTGTATTCACAGGGAAAAGATTACAATATATGTTTATAGTTTTACTCCAGGGCTATTCACACTTTTTTGTCCTTTGTTATAATTTGAAGAGATTTGGACCATCTGGATGCCATGGAGAATATCACATTAATCTTTTATATTGATAACATCACATTTATCAAATCAAATGAGCAAGAAGCTGCTAGCACATTGGGAACTTTGATAAGACACATTTTCTCCACGGTTGAGATTTTCAGGGACCTGTAATATCAGTAACATTTTTAGAGTCCAGTGATCTGGGGCATGCCAGGATATCATATCCAAAGTAAAGGACAAATCATTGCATACTTAACTTCCCAAATGTGAAGGGAGGCCCACTAGGCCTCCTCATATTCTGGAGGTAATAAATTCCAACTGGGAATGCTGCTTCAACCCAGTGGCAGGAAAGGCTTCCAGCTGTGAGTGGAGCCCCAAAGCAGAAAGGGCTCTGCAGCCATATGACAAGGTAGGTTCAAATGTTCTGGAGGTTCAGTGGTAGGAAATAGTGCTGTGAGGAATTTAGGGCAAGCCCTCCACCCCCAGTAAAGAAATCACAGCACAGACCCTGGGGATTTTAGAGTAAGTCCAGACCATTCTTACTGGAGAGTCATGCATTTTTTTGAAAACAAGGAATACTTTGTTGTGTAAGATAATGATGATGTATGAGAGATGGAACACCCAACCATGGGGCAAATCGTATCATGTGGTCACAGCTACCAATCATGAGCTGGGATTTTATAAGACCTACCAAGTTATAGCACTGGATGGATGTAGCAATAATCCATTGTAAGATGTAATTGGTTTATTTGGGATTGAGCAAGAGGAAGACCATACCAGAGGGCTAAAGGAAGTTGCATAAGCAGGCAGCTAAGACTCCCATGTTATACATAGCTCTTATTATCAGTGCCTCTCCTTTAGGTCACACCTACAGATGTACGGGTCAGGCCATCCTTTAAGACCAGCTGAAAAAAGGAAAAACTCAAACTTGGTCCATGGATGGGTTGTTTTGTTGGGTGCAAGATGAAAATATTAACAGATGGCAACTGCCACGTGGCTCTACTCTGGTGGCATTGAAAGCCAGTCTCAAGGAAAAATATTCCCAATGGGAAGAGTTTCAAGTGGTGTACCTGGTCATCCCCTTTGTATGGAAAGAAAAGTAGCCTGAGTTTAGAATATATGTACATTCATGGAGAGTAGGAAATAACTTGACTGGCTATTAAGAAGCCTGGGAAGAGAAAGAGTGGAAGAATGAATACCAAGAGCAGAGGTATGTGGCATATATGGGAGTACACATGAAGTGTGAGCATCTTCATATTGCATGTTAATGCCACCATGTTCACACAACGAGCATATATGAGCAAAATGGCCATGGTAGGCAGGATGAAAGCTATTTATGGGCTTGATAGCATAGGCTTGTATTCACCAAAGCTGATCTAGTGTTTCCCTCACTGCCAAATGTCCAACCTGCAAGAGGTCAAAGCTGAGTTCCTGATATGGCACAATCTCTTTTGGAGGCCAACTAGGCATGTAGTGGCAAGTTGTTTATACTGGGCACAGTAATAGACATGCCAGGTATGAGGTTTTTTTCCCCCCCGCACCATCACTTTCGAGGGCTTACACAGGGTTTCTTTGGTATGACATCATATATAACTTTGGTTAGACCAGGGGATTGACTTTACAGCAAAGGGGATATGGGAGTGGGCCCATGATCCTGCAATCCACAGGTTTTATCGCACATTGAATGATAGAGGATTGGAATGGCCTACGTAGAATCAGCTTGGAGGTGGTATTTTTGAGAATAGAGCATCATCTAGGATGCAGTATACAGTTAGGGTTCAAGACGTTTTTATGGTGCTATGCCGCCCATAAATGAATACATAGGTCTTGAAACCAATGGGTGGAAACAGGAGTGGCCCTACTTGCCATTACTTTTGTGACTTTCTTGGATTTGTGTTTCCTATTGAGCAACTGCTATTGAATTATAAGCTGCAAATACCACATGGCCATTTTGGGTTCCTTGTGCCTAGAAACCAATAAGCAAAGAGTCACTATCGGAGGTAATTGACTTTGCTCCCTCTTCAATAACTTATTGCCCCAGCTGCTGGAAGTACTGACAGTAGACTGCTTTCAACTTCAACTATCAGCTCCTTCAGGGATTGTCTCAGCTGAGGAACCTCATCACCATAGTCATGCCCCTTCCTGGAGCGGGCCCACATTCAATGTCTTACCAATCATCTTCATTTAGCAACTCTGAAAAGCTCCCTGTGGAATCAACTAATATCCATAGGCACTCCTTGGAAAACATCTTGCATACCAAATTTCATCTCCGAGTTTGCTTCCTGTGGCAACGCAACCTGTAATGAGTTACCCTGAGGCCCTCATGGTACAGACTGTTGTAACAGTCAACTTCAATTTTTATACTGGTTGAGGGTACTACAACAGGGTAAGGTAAGATTTTATATGATTATTATTAGGGGTGCCTAATGTGATCTTTGCAAACTTCAGAAGAGTTTTTTGGGGGGAAAACAAAAAAACAAACATAAAACCACTCAATTTTTCATCTCTTCAAGTTAAAAATGTTAACAGCATTAGCCAGGCATGGTGGTACATGCCTGTAGTCCCAGCTACTCAGGAGGCTGAGGCAGGAGGATCGCTTGAGCCCAGTTCAAGGCTGTAGTGAGCTATGATCACACCACTGCACTCCAGCCTGGACAACAGAGACACTGTGTCTTAAAAAAAAAAAAAAATTAACAGCGAGGAAATAAACTGCTTTTGTAATGGTCATGAAATAGTGAGAGCATTTTGAAAAGGGTTATTTGGAAATGTTTCCATTGTTGTGAGGTTATCACTGAAAATATATGTCACTGTAAGAACTCTCATACTTGTAAATGAAATTTTCTATCTTGTTTAAAAATCTTCCAAAAGACTTTTTTTGCTTAAAAAAATGAATAGATCACCTAATTGAAAATAGATGAATATTAGGGATAGAGAAGCTAACTAAATTTCAATAAAAATTTATCATTCTTAGAGAATCAGACTGAAAAATTGATTTAGCAAAAAGAGGTAACAATGCAATTCTTCCTTTAGGATCTAGGTATTTATATGCTTTTGTTTGAGCTATGACAAACATAAAAACCAAGTACTGAGATAACTGAATTTAATCACAAAATTTTTTAAAATGAGAAAGCATAAAGGCTTAGCCATCTAATTTATCTAGTTCTTTTATTCATTGTAAATTTTTTTAAAAATATTTTATATATATATATATAGAGAGAGAGAGAGAGAGAGTGTGTGAGTCTCTCTCTTTTGCCCAGGCTGGAGCGTAATGGCCCTAACCTCAAATTCCTGGGCTTGAGTGATCCTCTTGGGTCAGCCTCCCAAGTAGCTAGGAAGATGAGTATGCACCATCATGCTTGGCTAATTTTTTTTTTTTTTTTTTTTGAGACAAGAGTCTTGCTCTGTTGCCTCCTGACTAGCTGAGACTACAGGTGTGTGCCACCACACCCAGCTAATTTTTCTATTTTTTGTAGAGACAGGGTCTTGCACTTGCGCAGGTTGGTCACCAACTCTTGGCCTCAGGCGATCCTCCTGTCTTGGTCTCCTAAAATGCCGGGATTACAGGCGTGAGCCATTGTGCCCAGTCATGTAAAATATTTAAATAGCGTATTTTTGTTGAGAGCAAAAAGGTATTGGTATCATTAGTAAAATAAGACACTTAAATATTGTATATATTATCCTTAAAATTTTTTATGTATATGTGCATTTAAATTTTATTTAATATAGTAGCATGTGTATATCATACAATACACACATATACTTACCTATTCCCAATGATCATTTAAGCATTTAACTTGAGATTTGAGGAAATCAGAAGTATTCAAGTCAACTGAATTTATGCTATAGTACAAAAGCTAAATACAACTTACTCTACATTTAAGCATGATCAAGTAAAATAAATTACAAATAATATCCAGGGACTTTGATAATTTTAACTTTCCTCACGAAGGAATTGGTGACATTCTTCTGTAGGTATGGCTATCTCTGTGTTTTAATCCGGTTCATGGTTTCTTCTTATTATTCAAGTCTTATTATTTATTACATGCTATTTTCTACAATGTTCAAAATTGGCATACCTTTTCTTGGAGAATATTACTTTTTGTTGACAAATTATTTTTCCTCTTTAATTGCCCAGAGCTCTTCTGTACACACACACACACACACACACACACAATTTGGAAGGGGATTTTAAGAAGGCTACATTCCTCAAATAATGCCCATAAAATTAATGCTGATAATTAATGGTAAAAAGCTTGTTTGCAAGGGCCTAAGTTCTGCTTTTTAACCTAAGTTGTGCACAACTGCTAGTGTGCACAGGTGAACAGATGGGTATAATGCTGCTTCTCTATACAGAAAGGATAACTTCGTGGTTGGAATTTGTGAAATCATGATGCCATACTTTTGGTGTAACACCATTAAACATTACCTATAAATAATATAGCTAAACAAAGGCTAAACTGCCTTTTCATTTGGCTTGTCTTTGTATTATGCCATTCCTCCTCCCTAGTCCCTGACCCCTCCACTATAACAAATAATGTAATCACAGCACATGGCTCATGGACAATATTTGTTATACCGCAGACTTTGATACAGAGAAGTCCACAGTGGCTGTTATCTAAGGTAATTTGGGCCCAATTAATATCTTTTGAACAACCTACTCTGTGACTGGCATCATTTTTTTTTTTTTTTTTTTTTTTTTTTGAGACAGTCTCACTCTGTTTCCCGGGCTAGAGTGCCATAGCATCAGCCTAGCTCACAGCAACCTCAAACTCCTGGGCTCAAGCAATCCTCCTGCCTCAGCCTCCCAAGGGACTACAGGCATGTGCCACCATGCCCGGCTAATTTTTTCTATATATTTTTAGTTGTCTGATTAATTTCTTTCTATTTTTAGTAGAGATGGGGTCTCGCTCTTGCTCAGGCTGGTCTCAAACTCCTAAGCTCAAACAATCCGCCCGCCTCGGCCTCCCAAAGTGCTAGAATTACAGGTGTGAGCCACCACACCTGGCGGTCCACTCTTTTATGTGGTCCCCTCCCACACTGTATCTGGGTTGGTCCATGTGATCAACAGAATGGCAAAAGGGAGGGCATAATACGTGCAAGATTAGGTTACAAATGACTATGGTTTCTATCTTTCTTTATCTTGGATTACTCTCAGGAAAGCCAAGTGCCATGTCAAGTGAGCAGCTCTAGGGAGAGACCCAGGTGGTGAGGAACTAATGCCTCCTGCCAACCGTCACATAAGTGCGCTTAGACACCCCTTCTCCAGCCCTTACAGATGACTGCAACCCCAACAAACAATTTGGCTGCAGTTTCATGAGAGGTAATGGGGCAGGGCTGTTCCAGATTCATGACCCTCAGAAACTGTGTGAAACCTTAGACACTTATTGATTTAAGCTGTTAGGTTTGGGGGGTAATTTGTGACACAGCAATAAATAACTGAGGCAAATCTCATCTTCATTTATACCTCCTTTTCCCTGTGCGTTCCTTTATGCACGGTGCATACTTACAATCCATGGCACCATGGCAGCCTTAGCTAAGCAGCCACTTACTCTATAAAGCTATCCTTTTCTCCCCAACACCCTGTTTGATCTGTCATTCATGTTTACATTACATCTGGTACTTACCTCAACTGTAGCACTTATCACATTGTCCTGTATGGCAAACTGAAGAATGGCCCCCCAAGATGTCCCAAAACCTGTGAATGTTACCTTATATGGCAAAAGGGACTTTCAAGATGTGACTAAATTAAGGATCTTGAATCTATTGTACAGCAATGTGACCATAGTTAAAAATAACAAATTGAATATTTCAAAATTGCTGAAAGAATAGATTTTGAATGTTTTCACTTAAAAAAAAATAAGTACAGTCATGCATAGCATAATGACATTTCAGTCAACAATGGACCACATATAAAATGGTGGTCCTGTAAGATTATAACTCCATATTTTTATGTACATTTTCTATATTTAGATACACAAATACTTACCACTGTGCTACAATTTCCTATAGTATTCAGTATAATAATATCATGCACAGGTTTGTAGCCTAGGAGTGATAGGCTATATAGCCTAGGTATGTAGGAGGCCATACCATCTAGCTTTGTGCATTCTCACAATGACAAAATAGGACACATCTCTCAGTATGTATCTGAGTGGTCAAGTGACTCATGACTGTATAAGAGAAGAAGGCTATGATAATTAGCTTGATGGAATCATTCCATAATATATACATACACCAAAACATCATAACCCCCAAAATATACACAATTATTTGTCCTGAGACAGAGAGATTATCCTGGGTTATCAGGTTGTGTCCATTATCATCACAAAGATCCTTATAAGAGCAATGCAGGAGGAGTCAGAGTAAGAGGGGAAAGCCAGTGATGATGGAAGCAGAGATTGGCATGATGAGCTCTGAAGACGGAAAAAGGGCCCACAAGCAAAGAATATAGGCAGCCTCTAGAAGCTGAATAAAACAAGAAAACAGATACTCCCCTAGAGCCTCCAGAAGGGACACAGCCAAATAAGATTCATTTTAGACTTCTGTCTTTCAGAAGGAGAGAATAAATGTGTATTGTTTTAAGCCACTAGTTCATGGTAATTTGTTGCAGCAGCAATACAAAACTTATACATCCTGTATTTGTTCATTTCCCCCTCTCCACACATACACACTGAGCTTTAACTCCTTGAGACCATGATACATTTCTCTGTTTATTCTCAACATCTAAAACAATGTCTGGCATATGTCAGTGCTCAATAAAAATGTGTTGGTTAGTCAAACAAATGAACTAGTTTAAATCCTTCAGGCTATAGCTTAAATATTTCATGATACAATCAAACATGATGGCTTCCTTCAAACAAATTATTCAACTAGTAAAATGTCATTAGTTTCCTTAGATCCAGACAGATTCAGAATTCCTGTCTAGGGGGAAAAAATTCTCAAAGGCTTTTCCTTAAAGAATGTTGGAGATTATCCCCTGGATGTGACTGAGTAGATTATTTCTAGAGTAGATATTTCTTTCCATAAGTACAAGGCTTAAAAGAGCATGAAAATGTGGGCAGAATCCAATGACGCAGCACAAATACTGTAGAAGTTCAGGTGGCCTGAATTTCTGGTCAGCAGCATCTGATCTTACTGCAGGTGCATCCACTCTGTCCTAAGTAACTGTGAGACTGTGAAAAAGCCACTTAGCCTCAGCTCCTTCACCTGTATTAGTAAACAATTGATTAAGACACATTCAGTATTTCATTCAACAAAGAGTTTTTGAACACCTACTATTTTACCAGGTACAGTTCTAGATGTGGGGAGCACAGCTTAAACAAAACTCCCTGCCCTTGTGGATTCTAAAGGGGAAATTAGACAATGAACAAAACAAATAAGAAAAAAAAATACAGTATGTTACATGGTGACAAATGCTATAGGGGAAAGTACAACAGGGAAGATGGTCAGTGAATATGGGAGTGGAGGTGGGTGAGGAATTCAGTTTTCTGTAGGGTGATCAGGAAAGTCTCCAAGGAGACAGTGAAATTAGAATAAAGCCCAGAGAAGTGAACAAAAAATCCAGATATTTGGAAGGAAGGTTTTCTAGGAGTGGAAATAGCAAGAGCAAAGGCACTGAGGCAGGAGCATGCCTGGCGTGCCTGTATGCTTGAGGAATAAGGAGGAGGCCAACGTGGCTAGATTGGCGTAAGCAAGAACAGGAGTGAGCAGGAAATAAGATCAGGAGAGATTTTAGGGAGGGACCCGATACTGTAGACCAGCTTGGTCCCATAGAAATATAATGCCAGCCACAAACATGAACCACAAATGTAATTTTAAATTTTCTAGTAGCCACACTAAAAATGTAAAAAAGAAATGGATTATTCTTAATGACACATTTAATTCATCCAGCATATCCAAAATATTATTTGAATGAATAATCAATATGAAAATTATTAATGAGATGTTTTACATTCTTACGTTCAAGCTAAGTCTTCAAAGTCCAGGGTGTATTTTACATCTCAATTACGACTGGCCACATCTCGTGCTCTAGAGCCACATGCAGTCAGTGGTTACCACCTTGGACAGCATACGTGCAGAGCTCGATAAGCCTTTGTAAGGCCTTTGGTAGCCTTTTACCTTGAAGGAAATACGAAGCCATTAGAGGGTTTTGAGCAGAAGAGTGCCAGGACATATATTTTAAAGGGCCACTTTGGCCACTGTGTTGAGATAGGCTACAGGGGAGAAGGCAGAAGCAGGGAGACCAGCCGGGAGGCTATGCTTGCAATGCCCACAAGCAGCGGTAGCCCCCTCCCCCCGTGGCAATAGGGGAAATGGAAGAAGTGGCTGAGCTCAGAGCACTCTTCAAAGGTGGTGCCAACAGGTTTTCCTGACTGTTTAGATGGCCGTTGAGAGAAAGAGGGGCGTCAAAATGAAGCCAGCGGGAAAAAAATATTGTGGATGTTTTTTAATCACTTAGTCACAGCAATTAACTTTTCTGAGTCCAAGTGTCCTTCTCTGCAAAGTGGAGACAACGGTGTTTCAGGGAGAGGAACCCCAGGTACAG
>CAUYSK010019163.1:0-15481 GCA_963575035.1 Avahi laniger | reverse complement strand
GAGGAGGGAGGAGGGGACGGGTATATGTGTACACAAAGAGTGCAATGTGCACCACGCAATGGGATGGACATATTTGAAACCTGGACTGAGGGGAGGAGGGGGGGCAAGGGCAACACACGTAACCTAAACATCTGTACCCTCATATTATGCTGAAATAAAAAAAAATATATATACTTGAATGGCACATTGTTAGAGGCTGCTATGATGCAGATATTAGCGAATCCATATGTAAAGCATTCTTCAACATTCCAGCTCACTGGTGTTAACTAAAAATGTACATTATTGAAATGCAGAGATAAATAAGGTTCCGGAGCCAAGTTATTACTAATGCTTCAGGACATTGCCATTTTCTATTAAAGTTGATTCAGAGATAAAACTCACAAAACCGGAAACACCACCAGAAGGGGCGTCAACTGAAGGATAGATAGACTTCAGAATGTATCAGCAACTGCAATCACAAATCGGTCAGCAGCATGTTCATAGCAGAAAGGACCATCAGTGGACCAGAGATTCCTAATCACCAGTGTGTGGCAGATTAATGGGAGGTGAAGAGAAGGGTTTACAGCTAGCCTTCAGATTATTGTGTGTAACTGGAAGCTACTTGTACCTCGGCTGAGCATATAGAAATACCAGGTATACATACTTGTGCACATAAACATTACCCTCCAGAAACGCCCTGCAATCGTTTGCCTTTCCCCACTACTTGAAAACTTACGTTTGCCAGCAGAGCTTTATGCATATTGATTTCCCTCTCTGTCTGCCATTGCGAATCTGAAAGAAAAAGCCTTCTAGGAAATATTAAATAGTTTATTACCGCAATTGATACAACACTGAGTTGAGAATTTTGTCAGTGGTTGATATTGGAGAAATTTAGTATTTCTTATGGAAAGTTGTTTAAGGAAGTATGTACACGTGGGACTGTCTTGCCAGCCCTGCACACGGTTCAGGCTTTACCGTGCTCACGTAGTGGCATGCTACAAATCACAAAAGCATATGGAAATCTTTACTTTGTTTAGAAAATATATTTACTGAAAATGGTGTAGGAATGTATGTTGCCCAAAAGGGAACACTAAGAGGAGATTCTTTCTGCTCGTTGCTCAAATAAGATTTCAGGATTTTATTAGCATCTGTGTGTAGCCAGATAGGGGAATCAGAGTCGTAGACTGAGCTTGAGGTAAGATTTAAGCCCACCCAAGCACATCTGAGGAACTTCCAGGCAGGACTTTCATGAGTCCACTTGCAGCAGAGTTTGTCATAGAAAAACAGGGAGGAGATAGAGAGGACAAAGGGTTTCCTGCCTCAGATATCGCTGTTCCCCAGCCAGGTCCCCAAGTGTGAAGCTGAAACAGAAAATTTGCTTCTATGAATGAGATGTTTAAGCAAATTCCCTAAAGCACTCAAGGGAGGAGAATGTGACATTAAGAGAGTGGAGAAGTATTTCCTTCCCTTCTGGGTGGAAAAAGACCTTGGCTTTGGTGCAGAGACTCCTGGGAATCCAGTGTTGGAAGCATCTGGGGATAGCATCCTTGGTGTGGCTAGCTAGACATCAGCCCCGTCACAGCGCCAGCAGCTGGGAAGTCAAAATGTGCCCTTCAGCAGTTTAGACACAATATGAGTTTTTTGTGCGCTCATGAGAATCATAATTGGGAAATCCCAGAAATATACTGGTGAGACTTCGAGTGGGACAGGATTCTGGAAATACCAGGCAGGGGAATGAACCAGTGTTCTCTCATGAATATGAGCCCGTGTGCAATAATGGCCATGGACAGGATCTCTTCTGAGCATCTTACCTGTGCTAAATCATCAACTCAATGAGACAGATGCTATTATTATCTCTGATTTCTTTTAGATGAGAAAACTGAGGAACAGAGAAGTTAAATGACTTGCCTAAGGTTAAAGAGTGAATAAATGTACCCCGAATAAGACCTACCCAAGCATTTTGACCCATACGCTACTCTTTACCCCTTTACTACACTGTCTGTGGTATTAAACCACGGTCTGAGAGCAATCAGGTTCAGCAAACATATGTGACTTGCTATTTTCTGTTAGGAACATCATCTAGCCCGTAAATCTAAGTAAAAATTAGGGACTGTTGATATTACAATAAATTAGCATTAAATTTTTAAAGTATAATTTGATTTATAAGATAAATGGTTCTTTAACTTAGGGGTGGTTAATCAGTATATAAAAGCACTAGAATTATTTACTAAAAATTACTTTGAAGATTAAATAAAATATATACATGTAAGTTTTTGGAAAACTACAAAGATCTTTTTTTAACTAATAAGCAGTTATTATTTAAACTTTATATTTGTTTGTTATGGATTTCCATTTGTAGTTATGATTATTTTAATATAATAGTATTTTTTATTACTTGCAAAGCAGAGATTTTACAATATACTTTAGAAAGTAAAGGTCTTACTATACTTTGTATTCTTATTCAAGCCAAATGACTTTCTGTTTGTATTTTTTTTATTCTTTCCTAGATTTTGAGTGACTTGAGTTCAGGGAGTATTGGATTTAACTTTATTCTCAAGCGGCTGCCTCTCAGTAAAAGTGTGTGACCCAGATGAATGAATATGCAACCAATTAGTGATTCATAGTCACCGAGTTGAATATGTGAAGAAAATATGATAAAACTTTCATCAACTGAAAAAAAGTGATTCTTAAATAATTTTTGAGACAACAAAAGTTTTGGATTATTTATTGAATTACTATATTAAATGTCCTCAGTTCTGGTTTAATATGCTCAGAGGTACATAAATTCTTTCAAGCAACGAGGGCACCCTTTTAGTTAAAATGAAACTATTTTACTAAGTGGTATTCTAATGACCTTTGAGCATTAATAAAAACTGCCTAATTTTTGCCTGAGGCTAACTCGCTTATCAAATGAAGTCCCACCCAGGATACAGACAGAAGGAGAAGCAGGGTTCATATTACTCTGGGGGCAGTCGAGCACCTGCTCCGTGCCCCAGGAGGCAGGATACTGAGAAACGTGTCTGAGGGTGAAGAGATGTGGGCCCTAATCCTGACTCTGTCACCCACCGGCTGTGTGTCCTCAGCGGATCAAACCTGTTTCCTAATCTGGAAACTAGCAGCGAATCTCGACCATGACTAGTTTACCACGAACGCAGATGTAGCAGAGATGGCATCCTGGGTCTTTTGAACAAATTCTAAGACATTATTATGATGAAAGAAAGCACAAAACTTCTTAGAGAAAGTTTTGTCTGTGAGGTTTTTTTTTGTTGTTGTTTGTTGTTACTTTTCCTGTTATGGAGAGACCCAGAAGCTTGGTGGATTTATACCATGTAAGAGATCGAGAGCCAGTGGAACTAGATGATCCCTCGTGCATCTTCCACGTGAAGGTTCCATGAATCCAGTCAATCACTACGTTTTTGTATGGAAAGAAACAAAGCTGGCCAGGAGCTAGGGTTTGTTCTGTTTATCAAGCCAAAGCCTGCCCCTCAAAATAATGAGCTTTTGAAGAGGCTAAAACTGATTTTATTCTCAACAGTGAGAAGCCTGCTTATAATAAAAGGATAGCAGACTTCAAGTTAAGAGTGTTCCATTCCCTACAAATCTAATATCCACATCAAATGAATCTGCCATAGACAATTACAGTTGCAAAAATTAGAAATGATTGTCATAATTTTTCCCTTAGAGTTTAACCAGAAACGACAGGGAATTTTTTCGAGGTTACTCACTGTATTTTCAAAAGACAACCATTTTCTTTTTGTGGAAAATGCAAAATCCCCTTTTAAGAAATTAAATGAGATAAAATTATCATTTTCTACATCTCATTGAAAAAGAGAGAACAAGACAGTATGTTCCAATTAGCATAAACAGACAATAGAGATTTTCTTTTCCGCTGCAGTCTCAGATCTCTGGTAGGAGACATTATGTCTGGTAAAAGTTATCAATGGAGGATAAAAAGTATTTTGTAGCATGACATAAACAAAGGCACAGAAAGCAGAAGGGAAGGAAAACTGAAGCCACCACAGTAATAATGAAACAACATAACATTTAACTAACCTTTCAAAATTTCTAAGATTTAGGAGTGACTGTAACATAGTGAGTTGTTTTGCAGAAATAAAATCAGAATCAGAACACTTCTAAAAATTCTAAAGGAGAGAACAGAAACCAAATAGTCATTATGAAAACTTCCAATGATGGGAATTATTAGAAATATCAAGGAGAAAAAGAGTCAGTACTTAAAAGGGCATTAATTAAAAAAATACATGTACACACACAAACACATACACACACGCATACTCCACTTTATAGTACAACAAATCTGCCTTTACCTCAAAGTCAAAGTAGACTAACCTAGGTAATTGGTTTTTTTTTTTTTTTCTTTTTTTTTTTTTTTTTTTTTTATTTGAGACAGAATCTCACTGTGTTGCCCGGGCTAGAGTGCCGTGGCATCAGCCTAGCTCACAGCAACCTCAAACTCCTGGGCTCAAGCGATCTTCCTACCCCAGCCTCCCAAGTAGCTGGGACTGCAGGCATGCGCCACCATGCCCGGCTAATTTTTCTATGTATTTTTAGTTGTCCAATTAATTTCTTTCTATTTTTAGTAGAGACGGGATCTCGCTCTTGCTCAGGCTGGTCTCAAACTCCTGAGCTCAAACAATCCACCTGCCTCGGCCTCCCAGAGAGCTAGGATTACAGGCGTGAGCCACCGCGCCCGGCCTAGGTAATAGGTTTTACCTCACTCTAATTTATATGAATAGGATCATGGAAGGGCAAGATTTCTAGATGAAAACCACTAACCTGTTAATTAATGTTTTCAGAACTGAGAGCTGTTGCACTATATACTTGTTGGAGGACAATTCTCTATGGGTTTTTCACATTTCTGTACATATTGTGACTGCCCTTTGCTCTGGACGATCTCGAAGATGTTTGTATAGTGAACAGACTTGGAAAACAGAGAAAGTGTTGCCCTTTGAGGCAAGTGATAGGTTCGCTTACAGACTTAGAAGGTAGGGTTAGCAGCCTCTAGAGCAATGGGCAGACATGCGAACTGCCCATTATAAAAGATTCTGGCTCTCTAAGACCAAGTTCCTTTCCTGCAACACAACCAACAGTGGGTTATGGCTGTCATCTGGCCCCCTTTGTTTTGTCTTATAAGAGCCGGGGCTTAGGGAACCGGCACAAAAATTCTGGCACTCTGGCTACTGCTGTTGCTGTCCTTCATCTCTGATCCAGAAGTTTTGTCTTTACTTCCAGCATCCATAAAACTGGCAGCATAACTTATAAGCTAGCAAGTGGGGTGAAAATCTCAGAACCTTCACAGTTCTTGACAATATTGACATTGGTAATTACCTTGGAGACGTTATGATCTCTTCTCTGGTGTTTTGGTAAATAATGCAAAAATTTAAAATGTGTTTAGAATGCATGTGTTTAAAATGCATAATTGGGCCAGGTACGGTGGCTCATGCCTGTAATCCCAGCACTTTGGGAGGCCAAGGTGGGAGGACTGCTTGAGGCCAGGAGTTCAAGATCAGCGTGAGCAACATGGTAAGACCCCGTCTCTACAAAAAAATTTTAAATATTATCCAGGTGTGGTGGCATGCACCTGTAGTCCTAGTTACTGAGGAAGCTGAGGCTGGAGGATCCCTTGAGCCTAGGAGTTCAAGGTACAGTGAGCTATAATGGTGTCACTGCACTCTAGCCTGGACAACAGAGTGAGATCCTGTTGCTAATTAAAAAAAAAAAGGATAATTTTTCAGTATGTGTAAACAATAGCTTTACTATCATATGGAGAGGAGATAGAGATGTATGTACAGAATTTGAGCACTCAGAAAGTCTTTAGAAGTACCAGTACTTGCAGATCCAGAAATTCTATATTGTCTGGTTCCCTAGAGTTGGTACAGCTCAGGGGACTAACAAAACTCATGAGACCGATATGTAGTCTGTACTGCTGATGTGTTCATTTATATCAAAAAATACAATTTCCAAGTAGATGAGAAGTTTGCCAGAAAAGGGAGATAAGTGCCAACTCCTATATGCAAATCAAGTGCCATAATTAAAGAGATAATTAGTGCTCTCAATAGTTAGTCTCATCAGATCTGATACATGAGTGACCACTTTAGGTTATATTCCAGGTTGATTATTCGTATCAGTTAGTCAAGGTGCCGTATCTTCTGGATAATGCTGGATAATCTCAAATTTTACCTTGGAAGATTTCCTTTTCCAAAATCTCTACAAACTGCTCCCTTCCTGTGAATACCTTTTTTGTTCAGACAGAGGGCAATTCAACTGATTAGGTTTTAGCTTTTGTTGTCATAATTACTTTCTAGCAATTTAATTTCATTGAAAATATAACCTTTGCCACTTGGCTGGACTTTGTTGTTCCCGAATCTTTTCTGTCACACATTTAGAGATAATAAAATGTCTAGTTTCACCAGCTGTATTTCTACTTTCAAGTGTGTTCTGAGTTACTTCACCTCACATTCTAAATGCATAAAATTAGCCATTGGCTATGTGGTTTTCATCCCTTCATTCTCAAAGTGTGGTCCCCAGGCCACCATCATTGGCATCATTTGGGAGCTCGTTAGAACTGCAACTTCTAGGGCTCCAACAAATCTACTGAATCTGAAATTCTAGGGGAGGAATCCAGTAATTCCTCTTTTAACATGCCCTCTAACTGATTCTGATGCATGCTAAAGAGTCATCATACTCTTTAAATCTCACTAGATACATAGAGTGAATTCCAGAGGGCTGTTGAAATTATTAGAAAATATTCAATCTGCTTAATTAAAAATAAGTTGGTCATTGACTAGAGCTTGAAATATTTCGTTGCGTTTAACAATCTATGTTAATCTTTGTTATCACTGAAGGAAGATGGATGGAGAATGCATGATACCTTTATACACTATTTTTACAACTCACTGTGAGTCTGTAAGTATAATATTTCAAAATAAAAAGTTTTTTAAAACTTAAAATGTATGACTTATAATTAAGAGAATTTACTTTCATCTGGAGAGGATAAGATATTCTCATGGAACATAAATGAGAAAACAAAGATGTTCATCTTCGCAACCTGTGTTACATTGAAATTTCATGCTTTTCCTTCCTCATACCAATGAGAGGGAAAGAGAAAAACACATCAGTTCTAAAGATTGAATGTCTGCTTGGGAACTGTATAACAAACCACAAACAATTAACTGATAATAAAAAGTTGTACAGAATATGTGATTATATTCACAAAGAGAGTTTTGCAATTCATGGATATTAGTTTAATTCACAAAAGTATAGGTGTAAGTTTTATAGATTTTCATTAACATGATTATGTTTCAAAGGACAACAATAACCACTTGTTAGAGATTCCATGGTTTCTGTGTTAGTTCATGTCCTCTGAGAAGCAGATGCCAAATGGAATTAGACATGCAAGATGTACATTAGGGGAAACATTTGTGAAGGAAACAGGAGAGGACATAGGAGTAGGCAGGGAGAGAGACACCAGATCACAATGCAGGTCTAACACTTGGGAAAGGTGAGAGGGAAGGAAAGAGCATTGGGTCGCTATCTCAGACTAGAGCGTGGATGTGAGTAAGTACTGGCCAGACCAAGGGGGATTCCTTGAGCCAAAGTCGCCTCTTAGATGAGTCCTGCATCCTGTAGCAATAGGTCTGTGCCAGTAAGCCCTCTGTGCTTAGTCACTGGCTGGGAGCAGCCCAGGGGAAGTGTGTCCATCATCTACGTACCCTGCAGCAGGAGATCTGAGAGGTGCGTTTTCATGGCTACCAGAGTTTTTGACCAAGTGATTTCAAAAACATTAAAAAATTTAATTGCAAAAACCATATGTGTTTTGTCTATTAAACTTCATAGTTATCAAGACATAATGGTGTATTATTGTGTATATGGTGTATATGGTGTATGTGTATGTGTATATTTCAGATCTTCCAAATTGTCTTTCTTGTATTTGGTTATCTCTGAAATGAATACAACGAATGGCAATTGAGATATTTCTAAAAGAATTCTGTGCTCAAAGTCTTGATCAGTTAAGACCACAATATTCTAATATATCACGTGGTAAAAATTAATGCAATAGCTTTCATACATACAATAAAACCCCCAATGCAGTTCTTTAATGGTTCTACCACTCCTGTGTACCGTGTGTTGCAGGACGCAAAGCCCAGCCCAGGCCTGGCGGTGTCTGTGAGGGCAAGACTACGGACGCCAGTCAGAGCTCTGCAACGATCCAGATGTTCACGTAGCAGCCATTAGTGACCTTTTCATTTGTTTGTTTTTAATTAATAAAATTCACGTTTTAGAGCAGTTTTAGGTTCATAGAAAATTTGAATGGAAAGTACGGAATTGCCATAGAGTCCCTGTCCTCACTTCCTCTCCCACCCCCTACAATTTCGCCTATTATTCACCTCTGGTATTAGCACGGTACATTTGAAGAGCTAATGTTGATACGTTATTAGCTAAAGTCTAAAGTTGACAGTTGGATTCAGTTCTTTGCGTTGTGCATTCTGCAGCTGACAAGTGTGCAATGGTCTGCAGCCACCATCACAGATCGTACGGACTACTTTCATTGCCCTCAAAGTCCCTGTTGCTCCACTTCCTCATCCCTTCTTCCCTACCCTCCTCTACCCCGAACCCCTAGCAACCCTAATTTTTTTTTTACTGCCTCCACAGTTTTGCCTTTTCTGGAATGTAATGCAGTTGGAAATATGCAGTGTGTAGCTTTTTCAGATGTGTATTTAAGATATTTTCAATCTTAATAGTGAGATTCAGGAAATATGATTAAATATTGAGTTTATTCAAGCACAAAATTTGAGGATGGCCACCTGGGATAAAACAGACTCCGAAAGGGTATGGTCAGTGCTTCGAAGTGAGGAGGCTTGAGGGTTGCTTATACAGGGCAAGATCTGGGGAAGATTAATAAGATGACATCATCTTCCACACGGGGTTAGTGAATAACTACAGCCAATTTGGTTATAGGCAGTGTGTCTTCCTTCCTTCCTTCTTTCCTTCCTTCCTTTCCTCCTTCCTTCCTTCCTTTCTGTATATCTAACATTCCACATTAAGAATGTAGTCATCAAGGGGTCTTTTGTCCAAATCAAGGGGTCTTCTATCTCAGGGCCATCTGGTCTGAGCTGGGAACAAGGAAATAAGAAAAGAAGTTAATCTGTAACAAAAGATCAGTAATTAAGAGGTCAAACTCTGTAACTCAGTCTCCAAAAATCGACTTACTCAGAGCCTAATGACTTTAAGAAGCCCCAAATAGATTATCTGTTTTCTTTTACAATATGCATTTAAACAATCTACATTTAAGATTCTTCCATTTCTTTTCATGACTTAATAGCTCATTTGTTTGTATCATTGTAGTGGTGGATATACCACAGTTTATCCACTCACCTATGGAAGGACATCTGGGTTGCTTCCAAGTTTGGGCAATTATGAAAAAAGCTGCTATGAACATTCATGTGAAGGTTTTTGGATGTATGTTTTAAACTCATTTGGGTAAAACCAAGGAATGTGATTGTGGGATCACATAGTAAGAATATGTTTAATTTTGCAAAAAACTGCCAAAGTACCTTCCAAAGGGGCTGCATCCCACATTAATGATCTTCGTGTAAGAAAGCTACTCTGCGGCCCCTTTAAAGAGCAAAAATAACACTCTTGTAAAATCTTACCAACTTCCCTATTAGGGACTCACATTCTCTCTTTATGCAGTAAAAGAAAATAATAAAGCAGGGAGGACAGATAGAGATTTTCTCCATTCCAGACACAAGAGAGCTCCAAATCTTTTTAGCACAAGACAAAGCTTTAATCATGGTAAACAGGTATTTCTGAAAATAACTTAATGTTTATGGCTGTTTCCACCTTAACCTCAGCTACTAATTAACATCCTTTGGGCCAGTTAACTTTGAGACTCAAGCTTGAGTCAAAGCTTATATTTCCAAAACTTTTTGAACACTTGTTGGTAGTTTCTAAATGTGTTCACTGAAAATAACAACAGAAGGTAATGCTGGATTGTAGGTATTCATTTTCTTATTCTAACTTTTCAGTCAATGGGGATAGATTTTAAATCCTTTTCCATCCCCTTAAAAGAAAAAAATCTCTACAAAGAGAAACAGATGGTCTACTCCGCCTAGCACACCTGTTTTGCTGGTTACTCTTAGTCCAACAAAGCTTCAAACACAAAAGACTCACACTGATTTACTAAAAATAGTGCATAATTATAATACACATGTTCCTCTACAGAGTGTAAAGGAACCAAGGTGTTTTCCAGTGTTTAAAAAAGTACCATTGTCATTAACAAGAGATTTTACCTCAAAAATAGAGATCAACTGCTGTTTGTGCTAACTATAAAAGTAAAACATGTTCATCGTAATAATTTTAAGTAATGTAGAAGAATATTAAGAATGTGATGAAAAAGCTACCCTAAATTTTGCTACCTACAGATAATTACTGCTAATATTCTGGGGAATATACTTTCAGGTATTTCTCAACATATAGGTTTGTAGAATTAGGAAAATACTATACATGTTTTACTATCATCTTTTTTAAAAAATTTACATTATGTTTTGTGCATCTTTCCATGTCAGATAGAGACCTAAATAATCATTTTTGATGACTGCATGGTATTCCGCTGTGTTGTTACACCATAACTTATTTTAATAAATCCTGTATTGAGTAACAATTCGATTATTCCAATTTCTTAGTTTGATATGCAAAGTTCATATGTCTATAAAATATTCTTGAAGACATATTTTTATTATCATCTTGAGATAAATTACTAGTGATGTAAATATCAAGTTAAAATTTATATAGTTTTTTTGAGGTTGCTGTATTTTGCTAAGTTGCCTTCCAAATGATTTGTACCAATCTATACTCCTACCAACATTACAAAAGAGTCTGCATTTTCTAACCAACTCACCAACCATGGAGCTTTGATAGGTAAAAACAATCACAACAATGACAACAACAAAATCATTTACAGGTGAACTATTGTAAATAGTTCTATTGTAAGTGTAGTATTGTAAGTATAGAAATAGTTCTATTGTAACTATTGTAAATAGTCCTTGCAAATTCTTCTTCTGCACTCTGCAATGGTAGTATATAATGTCTACTCTCTGTATCATTTATAGATAAGAACAGGAACTCAAGTAAAACAGCACCACAGCATATTCCCTTGGTGAAAATTATGTAGCTACCTGTGTCTCCGGTTATACTTTAATTAGGTAGTCCACATCGCACTGGGAAAAGCATGCCACCCTAAATTAATGCTTTTCCGTTGTTTCCCACAGAACATGGTAAATTCATACACCGACTCAGCTAAATCTCCAGGTTTTGCATTATTCCAGGGGCTCTAAAGAATATGATGTACAGGCAGAGAAAAGCTCTTTGTTCTCTCTGAGCCTAGAAAATAAGTAGGTCCTTCCCTGTTTTGCAGAGAAGAGTAAAAAAAATAGATCAGAAGTATAACATATATAGGTTTGTTGCCATTGTATAGATATTTTGATTAATTTTATGTTGGTTTATTTCCAAAATATAAAAGTCTTTGTTAATGTTTTAATTCATCAAGGATGTAATACAAACCAACAATAAGTAGAGACAGGCTCAAATTCTGGGTTATCAATAAACAGATCTAAAACAGATTTTTTTAGCTTTTATTACCTATGAAAAGAACACAATTCTAGAGAGGAATCATCTTATTCAATCTGTCTCTCCTCTCACCTACTTCTAGTAGAAAGAATGATCTCTTTATTCAATGTGTTCATCTGTGACACAATCTGCTCTCGCAAGGCGGAGGATCATTCACCCAGGCCAAGCCACAAGTAACACAAGATGAAAATTAAAAGTGTGAAATTCTTCTACCTCTAACTTTCTCTCTTATGGAAAGAGTGGAAGGAGCCAAACCTTTGTATAAAATCAGAATAAAATGTGATTTTTTTATGTGCATGAAATCCTGTCTTGTCCATATGTTCACTACTTGTTTTATGAGGATGTTTTATTTTCTAATTTGATTATAGATTCCTTTTGGGCAGGGACTTTATCTGATCATTTTCTTATATTCTCTCACAATATATCCAATGAATATTTCTTTCTGGATTGCTTTGCAAGGTTTCAGGTAAATGAGCTAAAATTGTCTAAAGTGTGTGATAAAATGTATTCATAATAAAACAGTGCCTTGAAGAAATTTTATAAACGCTATTAAAGAATTATGTAAGACAGAATTTATTTGAAAAGAATTAAATAAAGACATGTTTCAAGATTTTCATAGAGTATAGTGAATGTCCGCTCAAAATAGGCCATTTTATATTCTGCATGTACCGTGTATGTGTATATGTGATTGTGCATTCCCTATCATGGTTGAAAATAAACTTTTGTCCCAAATACAATTAATAATCAAAAAATAGAAATACAGCATTTTATTACAATTTCATTCCTAGGTAAGACTGCATAATTTAAAAACCTTCATTTTTCCTGCAAAAATAACAATCAAAATGGAAATTGGACCATCGGCTCTTTGTTCTTCCACAAAAGGCTGTCATTAAATGCATCTCTACAGCTAAACTGGAACTTCAAGTTTTGACAGACTTGCTTTTTAACTGCAACCCTTTATATTCACAGGACCCAATAGCGTCTTTGTCCCTGAAATCCACACACACATTTCCTTCCAGATAACAGGTGATTAAAAAGTATTTACTACATGCATTTTCTTTAAGTGTTTCACTTAGGTGCTTATGTAAATTGTAATGATTTGACGTTTTCATAATGATTTGCGCTAATATCACCATCCTAGATGGGCTTTAATAATGGATAAAGATGGGTTATTTGATGATTTTATGAGGGCATCATTTTTGAATAAAATCCAATTGCATCCTGTTGGCAAGGCCACATCTCTGAGAACATTGTCAATCAGATTCATAGCTCGATTTTAAGCCAGGGTTGTTTCTACAATTGAAACACACACATGATGACGACAGTGATACGCAGGATTGCCTTTAATTGCTTGAACCGAATAGGTGCTTATACAATCATGCACCACGAAATGATGTGTCGGTCAATGAGGAACCACAGGTACCATGGTGGTCCCATGAGATTATAATGGAGCTGAAAAATTCCTATCACCTAGTGACTTTGTAGCCTTCATAATGTAGCTCAATGCATTACATGTTTGTGGTGATGATGGTGTAAACAAACCCACTGTGCTGTCGGTTATATAAAAGTATAGCACACACAATCATGCATAGTACCTAATACTTGATAATAAATGACTCTGTTACTGGGTTATGTATTTACTATGCTATACTCTTTATCATTGGTTTAGAGTATACTCCTTCTACTTATTTTTTTAAAAAGTTAATTGTAAAACAGACTCAGGCGAGTCCTTCAGGAGACAGTCCAGAAGAAGACATTGTTATTGCAGGAAATGACAGCTCTATGTGGTTATTGCCCCTAAAGACCTCCTGTGGGGGGAAGGTGTGGAGGAGGAAGGCAGTGACATTGATGACCCTGACCCTGTGTAGGCCTAGGCTACTGTGTGTGTTTGTGTTTTAGTTTTTAATAAAAAATTTAAGAAGTAAAAAAAAATAAAACTTTCAAAAGTAGTAAAAAAGCTTATGGAATAAGGATATAAAGAAAAACATTTTTGTACAGCTGTACAGTATTTGTATTTTAAGCTAAGTGGCGAGAGTTAAGAAGTTTCAAAAAATTCAAAAGTTTATGAGTGAAAAAATTATACTAAGCTAAGGTTTACTTATTATTGAAGAAAGAAAAAATTTTATAAATTTAGTGTAGCCCTAGGGTTCGGTGTTTGCAAGGTCTACAGCAGTCCCAGGCCTTCACGGTCACCCACCATTCCCTCACTGACTCACCCTGGGCAACTTCGAGTTCTGCAGGCTTTATGTATGGTAAGTGCCCTACACGGGTATACCATTTTTTCTTTTTTACCATATTTTTACTGTATCTTTTACTAAGTTTCGATACATAAATACTTACCATTGTGTTCTAATTGCCTACAATTTTCAGGACAGAACCGTGCTGTGCAGGTTTGTAGCCTAGGAGCAACAGGGCATAGCATACGGTCTGGGTGTGTAGTAGGCTGTATCACCTAGGTTTGTGCAGGTACACTCCGTGATGTCTGCACGGTAATGAAATTGCCTAGCAAGGCATTTCTCAGAATGGATTCCCATGGGTGAGTGATGCGTGACTGTGTATGTATTCACTGGATGTCTCCTCAAACACAGTTTCTATTGGGAGACTTAAAAATATCTATTCCCACCAAGGAACCAAATCTGAATGGTCTCCACACGTGCCCCAGACACTAGTGCCTCTGTCGTATTAATATTTCGTAAGCAAGTTGAAACTGTTGTACAAAATCTGCCTCTTCTGAATTTTGTTCCACTTAGGAGGTGTATTAGTTTTCTGGGGTTACCGTAACAATGTTCCACAGACAGGAGGGTGTAAATAAGAGAAATTTATTTTCTCACAATTCTGGAGGCTAGCGGTCCACGGTCAAGGTGTTGGCAGGGCTGGCTTCTTCTTCCTCTTGGCTTACAGATGGTTGCTATCTCCTGCGTTCCTTTGTCTTCACATGGTCTTCCCTCTGTGTATCTTTGCTTCCTAATCTCCTCTTCTTATCAGGACACCAGTGACATTGGATCAGGGCCCCCCAGTGACCTCACTTTAACTTAATTACCTCTTCCAGGTCCCTGTCTCCAAATGCAGTCACCTCGTGAGGTACTGGGCTCAGGCTTCAATATATGAATTTTGGAGGGACACAAGCCAGCCCTGTCAGGAGTTTCCAAGATGTGAGAGCATTCCCTGAAAAATGTCTCATTCAGTTACAGAACAACTCCTCGATTCCTGAACATCCAGTTCTGTTCCCTGTCCCTTTGCATAGGGTAGCTTCCTCTAGCAAGTGTTTGCCAGAGGGGTGTGCACCACAGCACAGGAAATGGGGTGCTAGAAATAACATCGGAATCACACAGTAAAAGTGATTCAATGCCCTTGCAGTTCTTCTGAGGAAGTCTTTGGCCAGGCTGGGTTTGTGGGTAACGCTATTAACACTTGTCAATTCCTCCTTTCCACCATCCCCACCTTTTTTCTTTTCCTAAACAACAGAAATCAGAGCTCAGGCTCAGGAGCCTTTGGTGAGCAACAACATCTAGCTCGAACTAATACCTTTTTGTGTGTGGCTTTTTTTTTTCATTGAATTCATATAGCTACCTTGCATTTTTATTTGTGGGAAGTTATACTGTTTTTTTTCTCTTTTTCATTTTATAAAAGACAGGGTCTTGCTATTGGCAAGACTGGACTCAGTCTCAGAGCAATGGCACTTCTAATTCCAACCTGAGCCATACTTTCATTTCAGTATTGTGGTCAGCACTTGTTTGCAGGGGCCATGGTCCACTTCCTAGAGTGAGGTGACTTCTTTACTGGAGTCTATGAGAAGGTAGAGCAGGGAAGAACTGCCTTCCACATTTGTTTCCTGAAAACTGCTTTATTGAGTATT